>ML213504.1:147429-296850 GCA_004369045.1 Heliocybe sulcata | reverse complement strand
TAACTAACATATATACCAGTGAGTGGCTGAGATACCAGTTCTCAGTTATACTGCCTTTTGGTGTAATGGTTAAAGCGTCACTGGTCTTGACCCTCATCAGGGAAAATATATATTACTTCAAAGGTCCTAGGGAACTCTGAAGTCCTGAAAGTCCCCATAGTACCTAGAGTAACTAAAGACAACCCCCCTTTTCTAAAGTAACTTGAGGTATGCCATTTTGTGCTGCTGGTCTTTAAAGTCCTTCTGATCCCAGCTGAAGTAACCGAAGTTGCTGACTGCTTTTATCTCATTATTCCTCTTTTCTAGCTTCTCTCAGGTATCATTCAGAACGGAAAGAGGATTTATTAGATTACTGGTACTACTACTACACTATATAATGATGTGAACACAATCCATTATCTCCCTCCCAGTCCCTAGCACCCACAGGTGAGCTCCAACATCTCCACCTCCAGCCTGCTGGCAAGATGGGTCAATGCTTGTACATCTTGAAAAACAGGGCAGCACATACCTGTCATGGCACCCAGGCTATTTGGCTCAATTCGGCAGACTGATAGTCCATCATACCTGCAGGAGGTGTTCGAACTCGGTGATGACATGGGGCGGTGGCGGGGCGTCGATCCATATCGTAATCGCGTACCGACCAAAGGAGGTTGACCCGCGAGCGATGACATCTCCGCAGCAAACAGTCGTCGACGTGCGGGCATTGGCACAGCGCGTAACAACATCGCCTTGTAAGTCCAAGTCAGCCTGGCACACCTCGCAGCCATCAAGACGTACAGTACTCACATGCCAGCACAAAGTCCACGGCAAACGCAAGTCGGCTCCCGTGAGACAAGCATGCGAGGCTGGCTCGCGCAGACCCGCGCTGGCGATGTGTCCGTGGAACAGGAAGTCGCCGAGGACGACTTGTCGAAAAAGAGAAGCAGCACGCTCACCCGCCCGTGAGATGCGGTGTTGCGTACCTCGATGCAAAGAACGTTCCCCGTCGGATGAAGATCCATATAGACATCTTCGCCAAGGTGGGAGAGGCCACCGCGCGGACGCCGGTCGTCGTTCACGCCACCGACACGCGAGGGACGAACCCTAGTGCTCGTCAACCCATCCAGAACCCGACGTACATCGGCATAGGATCTGCTCGAAGAGCAGAAACAGCCCCCCTCGTCGCGCCGCCTGCGAACAGCCTTGAGGTGTCTACAACCCGAAGCCCGAGGGTGTGATGCAGCATGCCTTGCCACCGCGCCCCGCGATGCTGAGCTGCATGACGACGCTCGCCGGACGGTGATACGTCCCTATATCGTCCGTCAAGCGGCCAGCGAGACCATGAAGCGAGACATTGACTGTGTCGAAACGGTTGAGAGGCGAAATGTCCGTCTAGCGTCCTTCGAGACGTCGCTGGCGGGGCGTCGATCCATATCGTAATCGCGCACCGACCAAAGGAGGATGACCCGCGAGTGATGACGTCGCTCGCGGGACGTCGATCTGTATAGTAGTCGTGTATTGCTGAACACCACGCGAGAGGGAGGAAAGACAGGTGACATCCCTCGCGGGACGTCGATCTGTATAGTAGTCATGCACCGCTGTTCAGGTGAGAGAGAGAAAGACACACGACATATAGTAATTGCGCACCGCTGTCAAGGAGAAACCGCCGGCGAGAGATGGAACCCACGGCATCCCTATATGTTGTTCACAGAGTTCCCAGTAAGGCAGAGGGGAGAGACAGCGGGTTGCAAAGCCGCGTAGACGACGGCAAGGAGAGGAGGACACGCGACGGCGTCACGCGGGTGCTTGCAGAGAAGGACCGTTCGATTGTGTTGTCGGGAAACAGCTCTTCGGCCCAGAGGGTGTTGCGCGCAAGAACACCCATCCGTATCCTCGTCGGAAGGGCGTACCATGGCGGGCGGAAGGCCCAGGACCACAAGTACCGCTTGGGAGGCTCGATCCTCTATCCAACGCGGGAGGTCACAGGAGACCTCGGAGAAATTTGCATCGGCCACGAGACGGGCGTATTTGAACAGACGGAGGACCTAACGGTCCTGTGTCTCGTTCGCGAGGACAATTGCTTCTGGGAGCCGGTGAGCGTAGTCGAAACGTGACGAGGAGATGCGAGACTTGTGATGGCGGCCATGTCTCGGGGAGATATCACCTGCACAATAGAACGAGAAATAAGTCAGCTGTTCTTAGAGCAAACTTGGAAAACATACCGTAGTGCGTTCGCCCAGACACTGTCGCGGGAAGTTCCCGCGGAGGTACTCCAGACCACGCTGTCGACGAGGAGAATGGTGAGGGATGCGCTTGCAGATGAAGATGGTGTTGAAAGAGAGGCCAAGTCTGGAAACTCGAACTTTGGCTTACGCAGTCGTGGGAAAGATTGCACACGGCGGCAGCGATTCTCACAGTACGTTCTGCCAAGCTCCGTGTTGTCAGCTCCGGCAAGGAGAATAAGGACCGTCAACGTCGACTTGAAGCTGCGGAGAAGGCGAAGGCTCATCGAAGCAAGCGGGAAGCGCTCAAGTCCAAGGCCAAGAACGTTCGTCAAGCACAGACGCCCGTGCAAGCTGCCACGATGGAGACGGTTCTTTCTTCCTTTGTTCGTCCTGAAGCTTTCTCGGAGCTCCAGCCTCTTCCTCTTGCGCCTGTCGATGTCTTGACGTCTACCACCGAGGCCACTGTTTATGGAGAAGCATCTAATCCAGAAGAGTCTGTCGTTCCTCCTGCTGCTAGCGTTCCTGCCCTTCCCCTCCGAGAAATGCAACCCCGACGCCGACGCCGACCTGGAGCACGGCGACTCCTGCACCGAAGACGAGCGCAACAACAACGTCGACCCCATGGCCGAGATCAAGAAGGAGCCGGACGAGTACATGCGGCTGTTGGAGTACATCGACTACGAGGCCCAGCGCGTGAAGTGTGGTGGGGACGAGGGTGAGGGTGAGGACGAGGAGAAGGAGTGGAGGGTGTGGTACGCGCCGTGGAAGAAGGTCACCGTCAAGGAGGAGCGGAAGAGGAAGGGTTCTGCAAGGCAGCTGGAGACGGATATGCTGCAGGGCCTGCCGAACAACGAGATTACGACCTGCCGCAACAGATTCCGATACAACGGGCTCGAAAGGTGAGCATTTGGCTGCGCTGGATGGATCGGATGCTCACCTGCCTGCAGCCCGCGCGAGAACCCTATCCTCAAATTTCTCAGCTACTTCAAAGCGCCTGTCTTGTACGTCATGGAGCTGGCTGTCATCCTAGCCGCCGGCCTACGCGACTGGATCGACTTTGGCATCATCGTGCGTTCCCCCCTCCCTCCCTTCGCTTTCGCACTAACCTCCCTGCTATGTAGATCGGCATCTTCGCGCTGAACGCCTTCGTCGGGTGGTACTAAGAAAAACAAGCAGATGACCATGTCGAGCAGCTGAAAGCGGGGATCGCGATGAAGGCGACCGGGGTGCGGAACGGGGAGGAGCAGGTCATTGAGGTGTGGGAGATTGTCCCAGGGGATATTATAGTTGTCGAGGAGGGGCAGACTGTCCCTGCGGATGGCAAGGTGCGTTCGCCCTCTCTCTTTGGGAGGAAAGGAGGGGAAGGAGCTGAGAAGGGCGTGTAGATTTTGGCGGCATACGACGACAAAGACCGCTTGTGTGCAAAATCTATACTCGAGAAACGCGAGGCGTCGAAGGCAAGTCCCGCTCGCAGTCGCAGGACTGCGACTCTGGCGAGACCGCAAGAGATGAGAAGAAGCGCGGGGGGAAGAGGGGGAGGAGGTGGAGGACAAGAAGGAGGATAAAGGGCCGAGTGTGTTTTCGTGTGATCCGAGCGCGATTAGCGTCCTCTATTTCAAGTGCGCTTTATTTCTTTTTGAGGAGCAGGACCTGACGCGGACGGCGCACAGTGGCAGCTCCTCCTTGCGCCAAACCCAGATAACATCTGGCTCCCCTGAATCTCGTCGTCAGGAGGCCCCATCATCATCTCTGGACCTCAGTTTGGTACACCACCACCGTCTATGCCCTTTGCCCGTCCGAGTCTCAGGCCCCGCAGCGCTGCCCTCCGAGGAATCAAGTTCCAAGTACAACTTCAAGCTCTCCTAGCTCCCCGACTGTAGTAATATTTATAATTAGGATAATCTCTGACTGGTGTTTTTATGACTTTAAGGTACTTTACTGTGTTCCAGAGTAAAGTAAAGTTGCGGAAGTTGACACCAAATGGCTTTGTAGTTTGAAGTACCAAAAGTCAGTGAAAGTAATTTAGATTTTTCCTGATGCTCTTACAAGTATCTAGGTATGGCTTGTTGTACTTCGGTTCTTCTTGTAGATAGCATCCTTGTCACGATATGTAGATATTGTAGTAACTGCATGTGAGATATGCAATTAATATTTTGCCTTTCCTACTCATATTTGAGTGACATGTGCCAAACTTACTTCAGAATATTTCAAACTCAGGACTCGTATCATGCCATGCACAGCAGTGGCCCACTTCCACAAGTGCTACAGTACTAGGGCCGTTCAGTCCCAAGTGCGCACCGGATTCTGGTGGATTCTGCTCGCAGATTCTCGGAGTAGATTCTTCAGAATCCACCGGGAATGCTTACACCTTGGCAAAAGGGCCTCTCAAATATGAGCAGATTCTGGACAACAGATGTTGACGGATTCTGCCACGTGCGGCCTCTCACGTCACGTGCGTCAACACGCCGAAAACTCTACTACGGGATATAACGGTGTTCTTCATCTGTGATTGTACCAGACTGTGTCTACTAAATATATATTATATATACCCCTCATATAACCTCTTCTAACTCTCGTGATCCGACCAATATTTACCAGATACGTCACCTTGGAAATCGGATTATGTAAGTCAATCCCACGCCGCGGGTGGGAAATGCCAGAATCTGCAGAATCCGTTTGGACGGATGTTGCAAAAGCTGCTGTAGGAGTAGCTTTTGCAACATCTGGATTCCCGAGCATCTGCGGGTCTCAGAATCTGCCAGAATCTGGTGCGCACTTGGGACTGAACGGCCCTACTAGCTATTCGTCAACTTTAAAGCCGCGTCCCGACCACCTTTTAATTAGGTGGATATGCTCTCCCAGTCTTCTGTCCTTCGCTACTCAAAATCATGTGCATTTGTCGTCCTAGGTAGGAGTTAATCACCGTCGGAGCAATGCGCAATGTACCTAAAGATCAAGTATGATTGACACGTCATGAAAGGTTAACAACCCTTCCCTCATTATACCTGGCATAAATGGAGCAACTATACGCGACGAGGAGAGCAATGTACGGAGTTTACGGAAGATTCCGCAGGTAATATGGCAAATCACGATTCACCATCCACACGTGCGGACGAAGCGACGTCAACGGCGCTTCCTGTCAACTTCCCTACATTGCCGTCAGTGAGGAAGAGTCGATAGCAGGTTGCACACTCACTCGTCATCGCTGCGATCGTCTTCAGCATTCGCGCCGGTGACCACGCGCCAGGCTATCCGGGTAATCGTCCAGGACCACATGATCTGGAGAGCCTGCGACCACAATTGTGTTGATTAGAGACCCGGGTAGTGAGATGCGTCTGCTCACCTGTAACGCCACTAGCAGTGACACAAAGATTACGTACGTGCTGTACACGAATCGGTGTCCTCGCTCGGGCGCCCAATCGAACTTGATGTAGACCACAATATCGTAGTAAGTCGACCTGATGGCGTTAATAAACAGCACGTGTCTAGTCGTAAACCAGGAGAGCAGGAAAAACACGAAGGTGACGTCGCATAGAGTCTGCATCTTTAGATACCCGAACATTTTTGCAAGCTATAAACACTGATGAGTCTGATAGGCTACAGATGCTGCAGAGAAGGAGCACACGTACTGGAAGGAAGATGTCACACCAATCCATGATGAGCATGATCATGCATCCTACGCGGGTAAAATTGTAGAAGTAGCTCAGGAATACGAGAGTGATTGTGATGACATGGTGAGTCATCATCTGCCAGTGATCCTTTCGACGGGCCTCCGCGTTGAGAACCAACACTTGGTGGATATAGAACGCCGTCTGTATCAGGTAGTAGGCCTTGACTGGGCCAGGTATCGGAATATGCGGGTAATTGAGCCACACATGAGTGGGATTAAGGACTTGCGTCGGTAGGTTCATGTGAACGTACTAGATCACAGTTGAATATGTAGGAGAGAGTTCAATGGCACACGACTCACCATCCCGAAACACCACGAGAAGCCGTAGTACAGAACGGAATACCCTTGCTCGGCAAACCGCAGAACACTCCTGTGGATTCTGCGTTCCTCCTTGCTTTGGAATGAACGGGAAGAGAACTCCGCAATCCCCTGTCCATTCACGACATGTTCTACTCCATTCCCCTTTTCATGCACGCCATTCCCGTCCAAGCCCTCCTTTTCACTCTTCAGTACCATTTGTTCTGGCTCCATACGTCTTCCCCTTGTAAGTTTCCACCTAGCGAAAGGTTCGAAGACACCTAGTCTAACGGAGTCACGGACTACCGCCATAACTGCAATGCAGGTGACTATGAAGCATGCGTCTAAAGGTCCAGTCTTATAATAGGACGAGTTCGGAAAGGAGTCCGGGTCCACCGGTTTTTCAGCAGGGTAGGAGAGCGTAAGGAACGGCACAAAGAGGGACGGGAGCCATTGAGGCATTTGGTCGACGTTCATGGCAAGTACGTGGTTACTTGGTCGTGGTCCTTCTCATGAAATGAAGCCCAGCTGCGCAGCCGTCGTATGGGATGAAAATAAACCACGACATCAAGGTCTCGGAGACTCACCAGTCCGGTAGTGCTTCTATAGTTTGTACCAAATGGAATCGGATTGCTGGCAGGTGAAAGGATGAAAGCCTCGACGCGGGGTATCGGTTCTGCTGCTGAAGGTATACGCGCGAATGCCGAAGTTTTGTGATCCAGAGGAAAGCCGTCTAGCGCCTGGTGCTCAAAGCTGCAAGCCCTACTAAAGACGCGTCCACAGCCGTCAAGGCGACTTCCAAGTTGGACTTTTTGTGGTGAGCTGTAACGCCACGAACGTGTCATTCGACGCGAAGTCGAGAATTCCTGAAACGCAGCCAACGCCCGGAAACGGCCGAACGAATCGGTGCTGAATTTCCTTGCCCTCTGCGCGACCATGAACACCACCCAGCCCAATACTACGCTCTACATCAACAACCTGAATGACAAAGTCAACAAGGAGGAACTGCAGCACCAGCTTTTTGCCCTCTTTACGACCTATGGCAAGATAATTGACGTCGTCGCCCAGAAGGGCCCGAAAATGCGCGGTCAGGCGTTCCTTGTCTTCGGCGACCTAGCAGGGGCCACTGCTGCCATGCGCGCTTGCGAGGGAATGGTATTCTATGACAAGCCTATGGTTCGTCGCTTTTGCACGGAGGTCAAGGGCGGGAGGGGCTGAACGGTAAATACGCGTTTCACCTGCTGCAGCGTATCCATTATGCCAAATCAAAGTCATACGCTACCTTGCGCAGAGAAGATCCCAGTTTCGTCCCTCCATCTGCTGCAGTGGTACACAATCCAGGCGTGGCGGAGAAGCGGGCTAGGGACGAGGATATGAACCTGGACGAGAGAGCCTCGAAGAAGGAGAAGGCGGACGATGACGATGGAGAGGAGATGGAAATCGATGACGATGAAGAGGGCGCTCAGAGCAAACAAGGTCAGGCATTCCTTCTCCCGTCGATGAGATGCCTACTCAAAACCATTCTCCCCGACGAACAGGCGTGCCCCCTGCGGCCAGCCTGCCGTCCGCGCGGCTTCTATGTACAAACCTGCCTCAGGAAGTCACGGATGACGTGTTATCTGTGCTTTTCCAGCAGTACGTGCTATATACCCCCAACTGTCCCGATATGTCCTAATCTCAATCGGCGATGTTGTATATCAGGTATCAAGGCTTCCAGTCCGCTCACGTGGTGCCAGCGCCTCAACCTAATGCTGACGGACAGCAAGTTAAAATGGCACAGGTGTTATTCGACTCACCGGAACTTTCATCGGTGGCGAAGGAGGCCCTGAACGGTTTCACATTGAAAAAGGGCTGGGTTATGTCTGTTACGTATGTCTAACGTGGTCGTAAGTGCCCGTCCTCCCATGTATTTTCTATGCTTTCATTCGGCAAATAGATTGTGCTGTCATGCCCTTCGCACGTTCGACTTTGGACTTATTAATCAATATGATTTGCGAGCTACAGATACCGACGTGATGGTACAATACTGTTGACTTCCTAAGGCCATTGTGAGACTTCAAGGCTTCATGCCCGCCAGGATGGCTTCCGCCAGAGGCTTTGCAGATGCGGGATTCTGGCCGGTGTACAGATGACCAGAAATGACGAACTTCGGCTACCAGAGTATGAAGACATTGAACATCGTGCGTCATAATGCTACAGTGCTGCAGACGTACCTGCCAGGCCTCAGCGGCCTCATACTTCCCGCCAAGAGACTTAATCTTGTCCTCAAGGAGGAAAGGTATTTCCTACGGATATGCTTAAGTATCATTCAAGTCGAGATGTACAGAGATGCTACGCACTTTGACCTTGTCGACCGCTTCCTCCTCAGCATTGGAGAAACCAGTGAAGGCTTTACCCTCAAAGATAGACTTGCCCTCGGAGTCCGTAGCGCCTACTAAGGCCCTGGGAAGAGAGTCAGCCTGGCAAACCACTTGTTGTATGAACAGATCCACTTACGCAGGTCCGTGGCAGACAGCGGCGGTGATCTTTCCTTTGCGATAGAACTCACTGGCCAGTCTGATGTTGGTGGGATCGGTAGCTAGGTCGATCACGGGACCGTGACCACCGATGTAGAAGATAGCATCGTAGTTGTCGACGTTGACGTCGGAGAGCTTCTTGGCGTTGGCAAACTTATGCTGCACCGTCGTGTCCGTCAGGAACTTCTGGCTCTCGTCATCCTTGAACATCTGGACGCTGGCCTCATCTACGGGTGGATTGGCGCCATTGGGAGCAGCAAAGTCGATCGTGAAGTGCGGCGAGAGGGTGTAGTAAGGGTGGGCTGCCTCGGGCAAGTACCAGCCCTGGGAACATGTTATCATCACTTGCTGGATGCCGTGCAGAGATCTGCATGACTTACCGTCGGAGCGCCCGACAGGGTCTTGCTGCAAGACGTGAAAACGAAAAGTATGCGCTTCGACATGGTCGTGATGGACTAGAGTTTCTGTGTTGAGTGGGGGATCTGATTGTCGTTTTCTTCGCCTCTTTATAAGAAGAACTGCTTCTAGTAAGCATCTTGAAAGATCGTATGACGCAACGATGGGAAAAGAATACTCCTTACCCCGGTCGACCGTTCTAAGTCGTATATCCGGTTGTATCCTTTGAAGAACCGCGTACCTGGCAGCAAATGGGCAACACGATGCTCATGCGAAGCATGCAACAGCGGGTCTTTCGTTCAGGCTTGGCTGCTATGGTCCCCGTCGCCGATCATACATGGGGGGTAACATACGATGGCTGACCCCATGGGCCAGGCCATAGCTTCACGTTTGAGCATGACGGGGTAGACTGGTCTCCTGAGTTGGCAGGACGACTACAAGCATGCACGACGTGGACGGCAGCTGCGACGACAAGCGCAAAGGAGGCATTCAGAAACTAGCGGCACTCATTTGAATCACAGCCACCCCCTATGTAATCGGAGTGCCACTATCGCGCCTCATCTCCTCCGGCGCCCAACTTGCTGCAGCCCTCTGCGTTTCAGCCGCACGCTCCGATTCCTCCATCATGTCTTCATTCTTTGGCCTGTAAGCCTTTCCACAACGATGTACAGGCAGACCCACCTACCTGACTTGTCTGCAAAGCGGCAAGACGCGCACGTTCAAGCCCAGAAAGGACGTGCCTGAAGGAACCAAGCAGTACCAGTTGCGCAAGTATGCAGAGGCGACGCTGGTGAGTCCACCGGACTTCTGTTCCTTGCACAAGTCTTGAATACGCACAAGGGATCTGGTAATCTCCGATTGGCGGTGCAATTGCCGGAAGGAGAGGATGAGAACGAGTGGTTAGCAGTCCATGGCGAGTAAAACGCGTGTTCTGACGCGGAGAGCTTGGTGATAACATGAGCCACAGCCGTGGACTTCTTCAATCATCTGAACATGTTGTACGGCACTGTGACGGAGTTCTGCACGCCTCAGGAGGTGTGTCAATTTCTCATACGCATAGAGCCCGGGTCATCACACGTCCACAGTGTCCGATAATGTCTGCAGGACCACGGTTCGTGTACCTAACCACGTGAATCTGGGCATGGATTGACGTTCCTCCTAGATACGAGTACCTCTGGGAAGACGGCGTGCGCTACCGGCGACCGACGAAACTACCCGCCCCTGAGTACGTCGACGCGTTAATGAACTGGGCACAGGGGATCCTCGATGATGAGTCGATATTTCCAAATAAGATCGGTGAGAGTGCCATCGCACCTGTCCGCGATCTCTCGCTGATCAGCTGCAGGTGTGCCGTTCCCTAAGGGCTTCCGGGATACCGTCCGCACCATCATCCGACGACTCTTCCGTGTGTATGCGCATTTATACAGCAACCATTTCGATCATATATGCGCCCTAGGCATAGAAGGTGTGACTATTTCCTATATCTATTGGTATGACAACTCTGACCGTCTTCGAGCGCATCTCAACACGAGCTACCGACATTTCTTCCTATACGTGCATGAAGTACGTCTTGATTTAATCCGATTATGTCTTATTGAGATACTAAGCGCGGGTTCTAGTTCGATCTCATTGACAAGAAGGAGCTCGCGCCGTTAGATGAGTTAAATGAAGCTATCCTGGCCGAGGACAAGCGATGACCGTCATAATCCCACTAATTATAATTATGTCGGGCATCGGTGCCGTGGATCAGACTCGAATTTTCGCGTTTATCATGCCTTGGCCATACATACCCAGTGATATTCGTTTTCGCTAGTGGATCCTCATGGTATCAGGGATAATCAATTTAAATGTTCTGTGGTGACGAACTGCCACTCATAACAGAGAAGCCTAGAAATCTCAATCGCGTTTGTATAGAGACAATAAGTTAGTGCTACAGCAGGGCAAAGCTTGTATGATTGCGAGAAGAGCGAAGTAAGATGCAGGCACGAGAAGAACGAAGGGGAGAGGAAGTCGGGGATTAGAGGCGCGGACGTTATGTTACAACTTTGAGTTGAGGTTCGAATGTTGACGATAGTATACATTGGAGCTGCGGCATGCGATGATTGCTCGAGCTTTCATTCGGGAAAAGTCACTTGAAGGCGAGTGAGCAGCTAGTTTGCGGCATATAAAGGGATGCTTACATTACAGCAATTCAATGGGTGATGGATGGCTTTTATTATCTTCAAATTGTCCGCTGTAATCATACACGTTAGAAACGTCAGGGAAGCTAGATGCAGTGGACGTCCTACCTTTACCACCGACCACTGTATTGTTAAACTTTTGATTCTTTCCTCCAGCGATGTACGACAAAGATCGCAAGTGAGCTGATCACCGAGGGGATTTAGCGCAGCTTCAATAGTTGTTGTCGATAGATCTACACAGTAAAACTTCAATATTAAGTCTTGTAAAGAACGACATATTAGCTATGTACCTGGTCTAGCGTCCCATGCCAGGTAAGCAGAGGCCAAGGCCCAGGCCCTTGTCAACTTTTGCTGCTCCACAGTGTCGCACCACGCGGTAGGTCCGTGGGGCTGTGGAGGAGGGAGGAGCAGTCGCTTCAAAGCATCGGCTCTCCCAAGATGAAGGAAGAACAAGCGTTTGAGGTATATTGGCCCGATGCGCATAGCCAATTCGTCTGTCAGGGACGACAAGGACAGTGACAAGAGATGCGCGGAGGCTGCCACCGCCAACTCGTACAGATCATGTTGGGCTGCGAGAGCATATAAACCCAGAGGCACAAGGGGTGCATGCAGTAAGAGGTGCTGATACAACGGGAGCGCCGGTGCAATATGCGCTTTTAATGGAATACCATATACGGACATAGCGGTAACTGCGGCTTCGAGGAGAGGGAATGTGGGAGAGTAGTGGACACAGGACAACTGATAGATGGTATGCAGCACGACATTAAGGACCGATGACGGTTCAGGTACGGAGACTGCGGGCCCGACATCAGTATTGTCTGCTCGTGGAGTGGCTGGAAGGAGCTGGTTGAATCCGTTCTCGGACGCCGTGAGCAGTCTATGCGTGTGAACGTAGAAGAAGACAGTGTCCGAGGAGAGAAGGATTAAGTCGGGTGGCAGAGGATCAACACTGGCTCCGGGAAAGAAGGTAGTCGAGACCGATACGATTAGTGTGGCGTCGGGAGCATTTTCGTCCGCCGGCGTTGTGTTGTGAGAAGCCTGTGATTCCAAGTCATTAGCAAAAGCGCATTCATGACGAAAAAGTGACGCACCGGAGGAGTAGGGACCTGCGAGGCTGGCCCGCGCGGCACGACACGCTCGGACACGGGCTTGGAACCTGCTGCAGGATACTGTTCAGTCTCCAGCGGCTCTGAAACGTATTGCATGATATTCTCCCAGTCACCGGACTGCATCTCTGGCGTAGGCACGCTAGCAGATCGGTCTACCCAGGCCACGCTGCGGCACGGTTGATGGTGCAGGCCGATGCGCTATAATAAATAATATTCTGGCAGACGCAACGAAAGCGCTAGATCGGATCCTGGACGCGTACGTGGTTGCTCGAGGCAGTAGCACATTTCTGTGTCTGTGGCATCAGTTCTGCAGGGCGGGTGAGTGAAACCCCGGAGATCGTGGGAGTACTGGACGTTTACGGTAGTTAATGTTCGACTTCGTGTCAGTTCCTTCCTGGGCCTAATTTACTGATGACATGAACCTGGCCTACACTAGTCTATAAGCTAGATATACAGAAAAAATATAACCGAAGCCTGGTGGGGAGGACATAACAACGAGAGTCCGACCCGCGTCTGCTTGATAGGACTGAGGCCTATAATATCTCAGATGTCAGGCTTAAGGACGCGTTGACGACGTAAGTCTCTGGTAATGCACCTCTGCTCCGAGGAAAAAATACCGAAACTGACTCTGCCGTGTTCCCTCATGCGTCACTACGTAGCTGGACTCTATGATAAAATCCTGGTTACTGCGGGTTTAGACGCGCTAGACCGACTTAGGAAGTGAACCTTCCCGATCGGGATACTACCACGCGGCTCGCCGGGCTCGGGTTCAAACGTTCACGACTGAAGGTGCCTCAGCATATCCAGGCAAGTGCACGCTCCGAGCGGCCGAACAGATAGCGTCCGATTGAGTATCCGGTGAAATTCAAGTCATCACTCAGGACAGCGTCTTCCTGCTCTCACTACCTCATCTGAAGGAAGACGCATATGGGCAATATTGACATGCCCTTAATTCATTGAACATGATTATCAGGAGAGTCGGACATTTCCGCGGGATCCATCGCAAGGCTCGATCGCGGTCCTAGTAATATTCAACTGTGTGAGCAGCGCTCAAGTCAGCTAACCCCGAGAACACACTTGCTTTCCCAGATGGCGTTGCCTGATTCAGCCTGTGAATCCCGCAGAAGCGATCGGTTCGATGTGAAGAAACGTAGCCACAAATGCTAGGCGCATGTGCAATAATACAGAGGGTCGGATACAAAGGAAGGTGTAAGACGGGTCGAAGCCCGAAGAGGGTAATACTAGACTTTGCCGAAAGGTTCTCCGTCGCCATCAGCCTCGGGCAAGGCAGACACCTTGCCGTTGGGAGACGAACTCCCCAAGGACGGCATTTTGTCGAGGTCGGAGCCATCAGGATGGGAGTAGTCGCGGGAAATTGTCGTATCAGTATCCACGTTCACAGCGAACGAGTCCGGCGACTTAGAAGACGGTTTCACCCGCACAAGCTCTACGGCGACAGGACCATGCGACTCGCCGACAGAGCTGATGCGAGCAAAGAAGGCCACGATAACGCTGACATCGGCGACGATCAAGCTGACGCCGTCCTGAAGGTCCTCTCCTTCATTAGACGCACAGTGAAACATATGACAGAGTCACGCACCTGGATGACAGCCGCGCGGGCCTCTTCGAAGCCGCCAAAGCGTAAAATGGCGTATGCGTGATACAAGCTCACTATGGTAGCAATGATGGTGGAGCCGAAGACCATCGTAATCCGGATTCTTTGAGGTCGGGTCACTTTCACCCTCCAGATCAGCTTCAGAGGCGCCGCAATGAGTATAACATCCGTTGCGACATCCGCTATCAACAAATCTCAATTATACTAAAGCATGGATCAGGTGCAAGATCGAGCACGCACTGATGACCTGAGCGATGGCGACATTACGGCCAAGGTTGCACTGGGGCTGAGGCGTGTCCTTCCATCCGGGCTGCGTTTCGCATACCCAGAACACTTGGGCAAACAGGATGGCCCAAGCGACGCCGAAACAGCAGGCGAGCCGTACAAGCAGTGTCCTGTACGGCCCACGCACCGTGAGGCGGATGGTAGTCAGGAAGATCGATATCTTGGAGCACCTGCATCAAGTCATGATCTGGTCAGCGCTCCTGTCATAAGACCGCCAGAGTTGCTCTAGCTACCAGTTGACAGCGTAAAAGAATTCGCTAAGCCTATGAATAGTACTATATCAGCACGATCAATCGGGTGAAGCAATATAGCATACATGTAATACAGGGCAATCCTGGTCGTAAGGGAGTAAGAACCTACGGATCCTATCAGCTATCGATCGACGAAATCGTCGCAGCACATCTTACTCCCATCACGAAAGTGTAGTTGCATGGCAGTCATGAAAAGGATCAAGCACAGCACGGCGGCCATGGCCCAAAAGTCATCCCACCATAGTTGACGCCGCCAAGCTCGGATTGCTAGGCGGAACAGAGTCACTACAATGGCGAAGAGCGGCAAGACCAAGGACAGCACTGACGCATGGTTGGTAAAAATCAGCACAGCATGGATAGCAACAACGCACCTCTCAGCTCCTCGAATTGAGCTTCCATAGTAGACATGGCGGCAAGAGGGGGATGGGCTCATCGCGCACAGTAGTAGCCTGTCTTATACCGATATGATCAACTGTGCAACAATAGAAGGCGGAGGCATCATCTGTTAAATGATCATGAAGCGTTCACGACCACTAAGAGAAAATAAATGGCACTACGTCTATTCCGAGCGCCCTTTTGGGAAACATAACCCGTTTCACGGAGTAGGAGCGTGCATGTACAAGGTTTCTTCGGGAGTACCCTATAGGTTGGGCGCGTGGAGGAGACAAGTTTCGGTGATTGCCGGCGCCTCTGATGCGGACTGATGCGGAAGAAGAGAAGCCAAGGTCATACTGATGATCAGACGCACCAGCTGGTATGTGAACACGAAGCTGAACATATACGGTGGAGAAAGCTCGCCTTGTTCTGCGGCTGTAGGGTGGGCAGGGCTGTTCCTCTCGGGGTTATAATATCAGAAATGTTTGCGCACGTCGATCCCTGTGAGTGCAAGTCGTATGACCGACATGCGGTCGACGCGACGGCTTCGGTCAGAGCCTTCGATACGGATATATGTATCTATCTTACTCGTATTGATGCAGCCTTCAATCCAATTAGAAGGCAGTCTTCGTGATGTATTTATCTCCCGCGTCTGGGGCGTGAACTCAATCATCACTAGCGCAAGTCCACGTGGATACGATAGGCCACCCGCAAGGAGACTCGGGCTTGAGCATGTCCCATCGTTACAAATACAGCCTAGCAGACTAGGCGAGATGTTCGTCCCATTTCCTGTCCTTGGAGTTCCTTCAGCATGGCACCAGCACTCGACCAACGCGTCCTACGCTCCTCAGACGGCGCCGAGATCTACGCTGAGGCTGCTGGCAACAAGAAAGGCCCAAGTATCGTATTCGTGCACGGCCTCACCTTGACGGCCCAGTGCTTCGACATTTTCTTCGAGGATCCCGAGCTCCTTGAAGAATTTTATCTAGTGCGCTCGAAGTTGTCCTGAAGTCATCAACGTGGTTCTAAACGGGCATCTCTCCTTAGGTCCGTTACGACTTGCGGGGACACGGCCGAAGTGTGCACCCAGAAACACTCGAGGGCCATTCATCGTCTGTATGGGCAGATGATTTCATGGCTGTGGTCAATGCTTTTGGTCTGAACAAGCCAGTGCATTTTGGATGGTCAGTAAGTTTTCTGCCTTCACTGGCGGTAGCGGTGCTCGTCTAACACCCAGCTCCAGGAGTTACGGAGGTACGCCACCACGTCCGTGCTGTTCTAACAAAGGCCGACGCGTTGCATTCTACAGGAACTATCGCCGCAGATTACTGTCTGCACGTTAACCCGACCCCCGTCTCCGGAATCATCTTCGCATGCTCTCTGCCCTGGGTCGGACCCCTCATGGGCGTCGTCGGCCTTCCCGCTATTCTTGGATTCATGCCTGGCCTCTTCGGAACAGACGACGTCGTCCTGAACCGGCGCGTCGCCATCGATTTCGGTGACTCCGTCTTTGCTCAGCCTGACAAGGTGCCGTTCAAGACTCGATGCGAGTGGATCGGCTCGTCTATCTTCTGCGGGCCCAAAGACGCAAACATGCTGTGCTCACGGACGCAAGACCCCGCTGGCCTCTACAAGGCTGGTTCGGAAGGCCTGCCGATGCTCATCTTGAGTGGGAGATTGGACAGGCAGGTCGATGGCAAGATATTGGAGAGAGAGATGAAGCCGTATTTCAAGAATTTGGAGGCGAAGCACTTTGAAGGGGCCGGGCACGCGGTGTTTTATGATGCCTACGAAGCCACGAAAGAGGCTACTGTGGCCTTTGTCCGCAAGGTTACGGTATGTGGCACGATTTTCTTCTACTACGAATAACGTTTTTACTGGAATGACTAGGCTAAGACATAACGTTTTGGAGGAGGAAAGCGAAGGGTGTGCCTCAGAAGCAGGCTCCACTTCTCAGAATCATCTGTTTTGATAGAACTTTTGATAGTCTTTCGTCGTTCTGATTGATAGTGCTGATGGTCGACGGATCATGTTCTTGCTTCTTGCGACGGTGATGGATCGCGTTGGTAATCAATGCCAGGGAGATAATCTTCATCCATCACATAGCAAACTACTGAAGTAATTCTCCGGGATATGACCTCACTTGCACTTGCTCGAGGATGGCGAACTGTCTGGCAGGCGAGTAGGTAGTGATGACTATCGTGTGTGCTATAAACAGCCCGTTTTGATTGTATCGGTGCGCCGATGATACTGCTGGTTCGGAGATCACTCGCACTCCTCGGACATGTGCAGCGCGATCAACGGTCATCCATTACAATATCCGTTATAAGTAGGCTGAATTCGCAAAGGGTATACGTGCTAGTGAACGGCGGGTACAGGTGTACAACATACAAGGCGGTCTTAAGGAGTGAATACATAATAATAATAAATGCCGCGCGTACGCCGTAGAGAGCATGGCCCACACTGTAACCGCCCTTCTCCATCCGGCATACCGAAACCACAGCTCTCCAACTAGACGGCCGCGTAACCCGTAGGCTCAGTCTTCTCCAGATCATCGCCCTCAAAGGCCGGCTTGCCGCCCTCGGGGAATTTGACCAGATCAAGGGTTTGGTGATAGTCATGGTAGATAGACGTGCTCGTGTCGACATTGACGGAGAGCGGGTTTGGCGGTCGCTGTGACTGCGTGAAGGAGATGAGCTGGACCGGCCGACTCTCGCCGCCGCGGCTGGACTCCTCCACGGAACTAATCCGCAGGAAGAACGTGAGTACCACACCCAGGGAAACGACAATCAGGGTGACGCCATCCTGCAGATATCGAGTCAGTAGTATGTTACAGAGCATGCTTGTCAAGACTCGCCTGTATGACGGCCGCACGACCTTCCTGGAAGCCTCCGAACTTCAGAATGGCGTATGCGTGGTACAGACTGACAGCAGTGGCGATGGCGGTCGAGGAGAACACTGCCATGATGCGTATCTTTTGTGATCGAGACAGCTTCACCCGCCAGATAAGCTTCAGGGGAGCCGACACCAAAATCGTGTCGGTAATGACGTCCGCTGTGGATGCCCGCGTCAAATGGGAGACCAGGGCAGAGACAACCGGAAGACGCACTGATGACCTGGGCAATCGCAACGTTCTGGCCAAGATCACATTGAGGACTTGCCGTCTCTTTCCATCCCGGCTGATTCTCGCATGTCCAGAAGACTTGCGCGAAGAGTATAAGCCAAGTACCCGCAAAGACGTAGCCGATATAGACGAGCCATCGTCGATATGTGCCGGGTGGTGACAGCCGCACGGTAGCACATAGAATTGACATCTTGCAGCACCTGCGCATTATTAATACCTGCTGAATGCACGACTAAGAGCGACGGCGCATTTACCAGTTCACGGCGTAGAAGAAAATGTCGAGCCTGTGAATCCGTATATGAGGGCGAGGAAGGTTGAAGTTGATTTTGCCACTGACATATAGTATAACGCTATCTTTGTCACATACGAATAGGAACCTGGAACAACTTAGGCCTGCGATTACTGTAGGCAGAGACTGAGGTAACTCACTCTCGTCCCTGAAATGCAATTCCATAGCGGCCACGAAGACGACCAGGCACAAGGCCGCCATGAACGCCCAGAAGTCATCCCACCATAGCTGGCGTTTATAGGCCCGAATTCCCATTCGGAAGGCCGTAATCGCAATGGCAAATATGGGAAGAGTCCATGACAATACTGCGTATACGCAAGTTGTTAGTTGGTTATGAGAGTCAGAACGACCGGGAAACGTACGCCTGAGTTCCCTAAATTCGGCTGCGACGTCCTCCATTGAAGCCAGAGGTCAAGCACGTCTATGATAGCAGGGTATAGCAGCTCTTATACTTGGCCCAACGATCTCGAATCTAATCGTAGAACTTGCAGGGTGCATGATGTGATCAAACCCTAAGATCGGAAACAGGTGTCTTCGCTCGTCTGCGCATCCCATAACCTATGGGGTTCTCGCTAGTTCAGACTTCAAACGATACAATGACCACTTTACCTAAAGGGGAGAGCGCGCAAGAGGTCCGGAAATATGAAATTGAAACTGCCTGTAGGGTATAACTTCATGTTGGATGCAAAATGGCGCTGGGTGCACTTTGTAAATCGCTTCTCTCCTTCAGAGCAATTTTCAGCATGCCAGCTCAGGTATTCCATTGTGCGCAGTCCTACGAGATTCAAGGTAGTGAGTTTTCTTTAAATTTGCACAATATGGACTGGCATCAGCAAAGAATGCGACCTCTCTCCTCTGTCAGGCCAAGCAGTGTACACCGCCTATCATGGTATATCATGCATCATGGAGCGGGGAAGAATTGTGATAGCCTATAGGCGAAACTCGTTTCCCTTCCTCCGCGCACGCGGAATTTCCCGAAGACATCACTGTAATCATTGATGACTTCCCTTTAGGACCCGATTGAGCGGCCTTGGTCTCCTGAGGTTGCGCGTCCGCAGGGGAAGCTGGGCAAACGAGTCTGAGGCAGCGCGGCTCCAGAAAAAAAATCTAACGAAACATGGTGCAAGTGACTCGACGGCGAGTATGGAAGCTCATTTTTGCATGATACAGAACTCGTCTACTCATCTCATCAAGAAATCTGGTCAGCAGCCATATGTACGCCGAAGCGAACGGCACGGACAGTATGACGCTCCTTTCCACGATGATTTACTCCGATAAGTTATCTGAAGCACTGGTCACTTTGCGGCTTCTCTCCTCTCACCGGCGACCCATCACTCTGCCGTACTGGAATCTCGCTTGAACACTCTGGAAGCAGCACATCTATCTTGGTTCGTCTTGCAACCTTGCGATATTCTTGGAGAAGTCGGCAGTTGCATGAGCATGCGAAATGTCCTCCAGCACATCCCTATGGCCTCTGAATCATGCGGCGCTGCGTCAGAATCTTCAGTCACCTCGCACTTTCTCACCCAGATGACTGCGTATCACAAGCTTCACAACCAGAGGCGTTATCCTCACGCGACATTGATGATTCTGCATGATCTCCTGCGTTAAGCATCAATCACATATGCTTCTCACATCGTTCGCGCGTCGATATCGGTACTTGTTTTGAGGCTTCTTCGTCTCGGAAATTGTCGACTTCCCTCAGAGGCTTAAGATGCCAGCCGATCTCAGTCTGGCGTCCTCCGCGGTTGGAATATCGGTCGGGTTCCCAGCACATCTCCTCACTTCTTGTGGTCCGCGGGCTTCCGACAGAAAGATCCCTTTGCAGAATGGCTACAGGGTTATGGTCGAAGATTCCTCGTGTCATGGGGTGTATGCATACGAATGTCGAGATTCCAACGCTAGAGCTGATGACGAGGTCAGTTTGCCATCTGGTCCTTGGGGTGCCCAGATAATAAAATGGAGTCACGTCATTCAATGCCTTTGAAATTGATTTCACTATCCAAGGTGATATACGCTTTGGCACTTACAATGAAGTAGCCGCTGGTCTCCGCGGTGGATTCTGTGAGGCCCGACAATCAAGAGCAGCATCGTGTCACGACATCCCTTCCGGGAACATTGTACACAGAGCAAAGTTTGTTGGACCTTCTGACGTATCATGGCTCCCGGAAACCATCCTTGCATAGGCTTAGTCTGATGCTTTTGTCCGTCCTGGACTCTCGAGTCAAGAATTGGACGTGCAGGAGGTCTTAGGAGCGTACACGCAGACTCGGTACTTCTGGTTATCATTGCAGTATGTGCATTGCCATTGTCACAGCGATCTTACAGCATTGATCTGAACTACAACTACAGAATATACCGGAAACCAGGCATCTTGACGCCTTGCTCTTCCTCCCTGTCAGCAAACTTCCGATTCAAATGAGCCAGGTGCAGCTTGAAGATGTAACACATCAATATACACAAGCCAGCGCAGGATATGCAGATCGCGTAAGAAAATCGGTACGTCGGACCCCATGTTGTGGGCCAAATATATCTGAGCGCAAAAGGCTTCAATCTGCAGTTCTTCTAGGAAGAAAATGTGGACCTACGATCCGGCAATATTGCCCAGCTGTGAGAAGGCGTTCATGAGGGCTAACGCGACGGCTCGCTTGGACGGCGGTCTCGGGAAGGAATTGCTCATCCACGTGTACAGGACCGTGAAGCCCGCATATCCCTGGGCCATCAAGAACCTGGGCAGCTAGGTTAGCTACCGAAACGCTGTTGAAAACAAGGCACCCACAGAGAGACGTATCTCGCGGCGAGATTCATGGTGCACATGGCGATGATGTACCCACCCATCCCCACAGCCAGGGATATCGAGATATGCCAGAACCGTTCCCGCTTCTTATCCGAGTGACTATCATCCGCTCATCAACACCCATCGTACCCATAGAAATGAGATTTGCAACACTCACTAACACACCACAAACGTCTCCGCCGCGGCGAACACGAAGGGCGGCGCACACAGCAATAACGTCACCGTCGTATCAAAGCCCAAAGTCGCCGTCAGCGTCGGGAAATACGCATTGAACGACAGCGCAATAACCTGTGCCAGCATGGCCATCGCGAGCCACCACACCTTCCAGTCGGTGAGAGCCATGACGAGTCCGCGCATCTGGCCGACCTCCGTCTCCGCCTGGTCGCCGACGCCGACATCCTCCTCCAGGCGCCGCATCGCCAGCCGCCGTTCCGGCTCGGACAGCCAACGCGTCGTCGCGGGGAAGTCGGGCAAGATGAAGATGGCGCAGATCGCGACGAAGACGGTCAGCGAGCCTTCGATGTAGAAGAGCCATCTGGCGCTGTTCGGTCATTCTGCAGCCTTTGCGTGACTATAGGGAACACACCTCCACGCCTGGTGCCCCAGCACCCCCTGCATGCCATCCAAAATCCCGGACGCAATCAAAGACCCGAACGCATTACTGATAATATTCCCGCAATACAGTATCGCGGTCCTGAACCCGACCTCGCTCCGCTTGTACCACTTTGATATCAAGAACAGCGCTCCGGGGAAGAAGGCTGCCTCGACAAAGCCAAGGAAAAACCGCGTTAGCAAGGCCCCAACAAAGCTGCGGACGCATCCGGCTAACATCAGTTTCCATGTCCGTATCAAGTGCGAAGAGGACGCACTTGTGCGTAACCCCCGTCAAACACGAAATCATTCCCCAGATGATCATACATATCGGGAGATGCAACGACGGCTTGCCCACCCAATTCAACAACAAATTCCTGTTCACGAGTCGGTCATGATCGCCCACGACAGACTCGAAAAGGATATGCACTCACGATGGGATCTGCATCAGAATATACCCAACATACAAGATCGACAGCAGCGTCGGGAACTGCTGCCCCGTCAAATGGAGGTCTGTCTCAAGGCCCCGTAGTCGTGCCGCTCTGTCATTTGAATCCACCCATCAGTCTCATCTCTATCCAGACGGGATCAACTATACACATACGACGCGTTATTCCTATCAATCTACTCAGCACGTGGCACGTCAGTCTCCCAAACCATAGCGTGCATGCTCAAGCGCTCACATAATTCAAGATATAAATCACGATCAGAATCGACATCCTCAAATCCAATTTCCTCAGCAGCCTCTTCTCCATCTGCCTCCTCGCCTCCCTTCCACCAAACTCCGCATCTGGATCGTCCCCAGCCTCGCCCTCCTCCACCGCCAGCACCTTATCCGTGTTCCTACCCGAGTCCGTGGAAGAAGCCTTCTCAATGGACGGCGTCGCGTCGACGTCGAATGTAGACATCGCGTTATGTGTCCGTGAAAGCTGAGGCTGCAACAATTTCATCTACACCAGGAGGGGAGGTTATATGTCCGTGCGATGGCCAACCGTGCCGTACGGAACGACGGATCCCTCCCTCCATCCTGCTCATGATCTTTGGCAAACCAAAGCTGCTGAAGTGGCTATAAGTAGGGTCACATGTGTCCTCGCGAAGCTGTGAGCAGCATCAGATTACCCGAGCTTTCTACGGCAACACTCGTCATGTGATACGTACGCGACGCGAGGTTGCTGAATGGATGTAGCGCGTTGACAGACATCGCTGACGTGTCTCTCAGAGAAGAGGGTTTGAGGTCTCGTGCGACGACATAACTGTGAACTAGGTTTGATTGCAAAACGCGAGAGCAGGATCGACGCATCACAAGCAGACGAACACTCAACAAATACAATATGAATACATTAATTTTGAAGGCCAGACATGTAGGCCGTCCGCGTCAGTCCAGATTTATTCGCCTATTTCCTTAGGCGGCGCCTTCACCATCGTGGTCAGTCATGATGTTGTTCGCTTCAGAACGCACGAAACACCCACCTCTTAGGCTTAAACTCCGCATCATAGGTCTTAAAGAATTCAGTAGGCTCAGTGGCCTTCTCGCCCGTAATAGCAGTGAAGGCTATCGTGGACACGTAGTTTGTCTTGCCGGCCCGGACGAGCGAGTAGTATTCCAATAGGTACTCTTTCTCAGACTCGTCTAGCTCAGCATCAGCGTCTAAGATCTCTTTAGCTTCCTCCCTGTATACATGTCAGAATGCTCAGAGCAGTAAATATAAGGGACACATACTCAGAGATATCTTCGAACTCGAGGTTCAGTCCGGCCTGTTTCGCAGCCTCAGCCAATTCTGTGCCACTGCACATCCTAAAATCGGCGCATATATCTATCAGTCTCCCGGCCGGATGTTCCACAAACGCCTTGTGCTTACATAGGACCCGTCAAGACGATCAACTGGCCTCGGTGCCTGTCGTCGAGGCCATGAGGTCCTTCGCCCGTAAGCACGTGTGCAGCAACTTGCGCGATGTCTCCCAAAGCCACGGGCGCGAACTTATGAGTAGGTCCTATGGGAAGACGAAGCTTCTGGTTCTTTTGCGCGTCTTTGTTGTACAACAGGAGGTTCTCCGCGTAGAAGCCCGCGCTGAGATGTCTCTTAGACAGGACAGTCGAGCGATATGATGGACAGACTCACCGGATGACGCAGGGTGAGTTTCCCGCTGGGGTCGTGTCAAGTCCTTTAGACTCCATGAACATGGACTCGATCTTGATGAACTCCCTCAGCCTAGGATGCTGCTCGTCCTCCCCCAAATCCGCTCCAGCGGAGCTGAGCAGGACAGTGTTGTTCACTCCCGCCTCGCGCGTCGCCGTCAACATCTCCTCCGCTAGTTTAAGCTTCTGCTTGTGCGCAGGAGGGATCATCAATATCGTGTCCGCGCCAGACTCCTTTAACGACTGCGTGAGCGCCTTGACGTTGCCTGGCTTGTGCGGGACGACCTTCGCGCCCAGGTCTGCCAAGTCCTGGCACTTCTCGGGGTGCAGCGCGAGAAGCGTGAGCTCCGCAATTTTGGACGAGAAGGTGTCGTCGGTGAGGATGAGCTCGGCAATGAGGTGGCCAGTCTGGCCGTCCGCGGAGGTGATGCACAACTTGCGGGACATCTCGAGAAGTAATGGGGAGACATGACAGAACACGAGCGATATTTGTACGGCGAGGGAGATGACGAGCCTGTCGTCATCATCGTCATCTGTGCGCAGGGACGAGGTAGATCACCATTGAACTCGGAATATTCTTGAAGTAATCCTTGGTTATAATGAATGCGGGGGTCTCGATAACACGGGGGCGGACCCTCTGGTGGACCTCGTGGACCTGCTTCGTGTTGTGATCGGCGCAGGTCACGTGCAGAGACGCGTTGTTCTCGCGTTTGGCTGCTTCGCGTAAACTATCCCTTCAAGCTCGGCCCTGCTTGCAATGCCCGAGCCGCTCTCCTTCGCCGACGTCTGCCTGGGCCCGTACGAAAGGGCCAGGGCGATGGTGGGCAAGCTGCCCGACCTTAAGCGGGATACGGTGCCCTTGGACGAGTGCTGCCCGATCTGCCTCCTCAATTTCGGCTCGTTCTATGAGGAGCAGGCTATAGCAGTGACAGAGGCGAAGGAGGCGGACATTGAGGAGGGTGCAGCTGGGAAAGGGGTAACGAAGCTCGTGGGATGTGGACACCTATTCTGCAGGAAGGAGTGAGTGGTGCTGCTTGATTCAGTGCACGTTGTTGAAGTGCGATTGTCGTTAGCTTGAATGAGTGGATACTCGGCCTAGTGCGTCAAACCTGAAGGTCTCAATTGTCAGACAGCTCCTGATCTTGTCCGAATAGCACGGAACATGTCCTATCTGCCGCCACCGCTTCCTCGATATCAAACCTCCTTCTGAATCCGACGACGAGTCTTCCGACGGCGGTGAATGGCTTCCCTCCAACTCTGATGGCATTGACGACGAGGATGATGTCTTCATGGAGCCCGATGCCGACGCCTTTACAGACGAGGTGGACGAGGAAGCCTTTGGGGAAGTCGCGCCTAGCGCGGAGGACTTTGACTTTGATATTGAGTGGGATGAGGGGCTCGAGATAGACAACGAGGAGGATTGGGGTCTGACGGATAGGGATACGAGTATGAGCTCCGAGGGAGAGTTTGCCATGGATTTCATGAGTGCTGAGGAGGAGGAGGAGGAGGATAGTGAGTTGGTCTGAACGCCTTCGATGTCTGTCCTGGGTGTACTAACATCTTCGAAGGTGCCGGTGTTCACAACGGGATTGACCTTGACATGGACTCTACTGCCCCTGAAGCTGAGGAAGCCAAATGACATCTCGCGCGAACATGCGACTATGTACGATCTCTTTATTGCCCGGTTCTATTTTGCATGCACGACATTTGTAGACTTCCCTCGCATATATCAAGTATCTTTATATGTTCATCTTACATGCAAGTCTGAATAAAGTTGCCGTTGTTCGGGTCTGAACCTTCTGAACCATGGTCGACCCCCGACCCGACCCAACCCGACCCGACCCAACCCGACCCGACCCTCTATTGACCCGACCTCACGGTTCACTGAGGGTTCGGGTCACGGGTCACTGTCCTCTTGCCTACGCTGAACCGTGGTCGACTTCGGTTTGACCCGACCCGACCCTCCCTTATCTTCCCACATACATACAACATTTTTGGAATATGGATAGATTATGGAGGTCGACGTTCGACTGACCCGACCCCGATACTAGTATGTACGAGTGTAGTATCGCGGGAGTCCAAAAAATACAGTACTATTCGAGTCAGGTGGAAGGTACGCTCTCTTGTTACCGGTCAGTTTTGCTATTTCGTGTATAGCTTAGCATGTGCTCAGGTCAATGAATCACACTATCCGGTCCTTGCTTCCATGGCGCGCGATTTTCTAGATGCCATTCAGGCATTGTCTGTACCATGCGAGTATTTCTCGAATGTCGGCCTAACCCATCAGAAATGTTACCTTGCGACTAGCAAGGTCTCTTGTGTGTCAGAAAGAAAATAGGGAATATGCAGCTTATTTGTCTTTGTATTTTACGTGACCTGTATTTGGTAATTTACGCCACCCCGCCACATCGTCCTCCATTACAGCAATGCAGACAGAATTCACAACGATAAATACAGTGCAACATCGACAAGGTCCGATCTCAAGGCCCTTACATTCAAGAGCAGGAAAATAACGTAGCAATACCATGCCAAACAGAGGGCCGAAAGTCGCAAGGTACTTGCCCTGCGCAAACGTGCAGGCGCTTCTCGAGTGATGAATTGTAGTACGTAATCCAATGACAGGATATATGTTTCACAAGTAGTACTCTGAGGCCGAGACCATCCGCGCTGGTCAGTGTAACGTCGCACACCGGGCGGTCAGTTCGGGCGGTCAGTTTCTTTATTTGAGTCAACTTATTACCAGTACCATGCAATAGATGTATTGGACCGGTTCTCGTAGCTTAGAATAATGCATCCGAGACTGCTTTTACTATGCTCGAAGTCAGCTTCCTGTATTACTGCGGTTCGAACCCGGGTCGACCCCGACCCGACCCTCACATGACCCGACCCTTCCTCGAACCTGAAGGTCGGGTCAAGGTTCATCGTCCTCACTGACCCTCCTCAAGAGGTCGGGTCGAGGGTCGGGCAAATGTGGCTGACCCGAACCTGAACCGAACATCGGCAACTTTAAGTCTGAAGTCCGACACGCGGTCGTCGATCCTGTCGCCGAAATAGGGGTCTTCGACGTCGACTCGGTTCGGCTATTCTGCGGTCACGGCGTCTCACCCGACGATGAGTGCTATTTCCTCCGCTACTCACGACATCCCCACAATTCGAGACCTCTTTACTGTCGTCCACACTTCCGCATGAGAGCCAGACGAAATTATCATGCATGATCCTACGCGACATTATTCCACCGCTCTGTTCACTCCTCTCTGTACGGCCCAGATGTCAAAGCAACTCGGCATATAGTCGGCCCGAGTGCCGAAATTGTTTGCCAATGCTCGTGTACCTGGATGATAATCATCTTAGCAACTTTGGAATCTGCCCCAGTTTCCCCGCTGGCGCCCCGCAAACACGCACGGAACATTTGAAGAGCCATGGGCGGCAGCCGTCCGGGGTTATAATCCTCGCGGGGGCGTCCTTTCTCCTCCGTCGGACTTCTACCCCCAGTACCAGACCCCTCCTCCTCCTCAGGGTAGCTACTCCTCTGCTAGCCATGCCGTCGTCGGTGAAGTCTGCACGGGATATAGAGGAGAATGAGATGATTAGCCCTGCTAAGCCGAGGGCGGGTGATGATCCGGACGCGGAGTTTGGGGGAACGGAGGCAAGGAAGGTTATGGAGAAGAAGTTGTTGAGAAAGTTGGATATCAGGATGTCGATTCTGATTGTGATCTATATCTTGAATTATGTGAGTCTCGTGGCTTTTCTTAGGGGGAAATGGCTGACTGAATGGGATTGGACGATAGATTGATAGGAATAATGCTTCGTGAGTCATTATTCGAACCAGTGAAAGCGAGAGGTGAATGAGACTGATGAACATCGGGTTCGTAGTGCGGCGAGGCTTCGAGGTTTCGAAGACGATCTTCACCTCGTGGGCGAGCAGTTCAATACAATCCTTAGTATCCTCTATGTGGGGTACATCATCATGCAGATACCATCGTACGTGGTCGAGCTCGAAGCATCTTTACTTCACGCTCATGTCCACTATTAGCAATATGTTCCTGAACTACATGGGAAGACCGTCGCTGTATCTTCCGTCATGTATGATCATCTGGGGAACGCTGTCCATCCTCACTGGTAGGCCGTTGACCCCTCCCTCTATAGAGCATAGAGGGACTTACCACCCCAACTAGGAATCACCAAGAACTTTGTCGGAGCACTTCTTACGCGCTTCTTCCTGGGTTTCGTGGAGGCCGCCTTCTTCCCGGGTGCACTCTTCCTCCTATCAAAGTGGTACAAACGCTCCGAACTTGGTACCCGCACTGCCCTGCTCTCGTGCGGCTCGCTCATTTCCAATGCCTTCGGCTCCCTGATCGCCTCGGGCATTCTTGACGGCATGGAAGGCAAGCTCGGCAGGTCTGCATGGCGCTGGCTGTTCTTCATCGAGGGAGCGCTCACCGTCTTCTTCGCCATCTGCGCGATCTTCATCCTCCCGGACTTCCCGAACACAACGCACGGGTGGCTGTCCCCTCTCGAAGTCCGACTGGCGGAGAGGAGGATGGAGGAGGATGTCGGTGTCGGCGATGAGACGGAGACGGAGCCCGCGGGGCAGACGGCAGGGCTGGTGATGGCGCTGACGGATTGGAAGGTGTGGTGGCTTGCGGTGGCTCTGGCAAGTATGGTCGTGAGCTTGAGTTTCAACGCCTTCTTCCCGACTTTGAGCGCGACGATGGGGTACAATCGGACGGATACGCTCCTGCTGTGTGCGCCGCCTTGGGTGTTTGCAACGATTATTGCGTTCTTGGATACAAGGTAAGGGTCTCCCTTGGCACGCCGATGCTGGGCGACCTCTCAATGTGATCTCTTTCCAGACACTCGGATAAGTCTGGAGAACGGTTCCTCCACATTGCGATACCGCTTGGATTTGGTATTGTTGGATTCATCATCGCGCTTTCGACTATGAACACTGCTGCGCGATATATCTCCCTGTGAGTACACCACGCCTCTGGTACGCAGGGCTCGACTGACCACCTTTTCTGCAGGTTCCTGATGGCTCAATCATACTCGGGCTTCATTACCTTCCTCGCCTGGGTGAGCAACACCTTCGCTCGGCCCCCATCAAAGCGAGCTGTCGCGCTCGCCTGGATCAACGCCTTTTCTCAGCTCGGCAATATCGCTGGATCGTAAGTCTCAATGCTTTAACCTGATCTCCTTCCGTCCTGATTTGTCCTTGTTATCGCCAGTTACGTGTGGCCTTCTGGCTGGGGACCCTCTTACCGCAACTCCTACGCAATTTGTATAGCTACGAACGGGCTCACGATTATCATGTGTTATCTCTTCAGGACGCACCTTGCTCGTCTGAATAAGACGGCTGAGGAAAAGGAAGAGGCGGAGGGGAGACCGAAGGGGTACCGGTATATGTTGTGATCGCTGGAATGTAATAATATTTACGATACTGGAATGAGAGTAATGTTCTTTCAGGATGTATAAGTGTACTGCTTCATTCAGCGTTTGGAAGCGAAGGCCAGCGGTCCGTGCCATCCACTTATAATGCTCGGAGAAATCTCGGCGCAGGTGATCCTTCGCGGCGCTCCTGGCCATGGACAAGATGCATCCATTCACCCAGGTTCGCATATAAGAGCGCGATTGTCTGCGAGGTCTGTACTTCGGCTTTATCGCGACCTGTTCAGGATGACTGCTAGCTCGCTGACTACCATCTCTGAAGGCTGGTCGTTCACTCAGATCGGCGGAGGACAGGGCACCGAGGAGGGGGAGTGGCTTGCTTGCTCAGAGTTCCCGACGACGGTGCATGTGGAGTTGCTGAAGCTGAAGAAGATTCCGGATCCTGTACGCCGCTCTGATTTGGTTGAATGGAGAGAATGATCTGACTGAGATTTGTACTAGTTCATTGGGTTGCATGAATGGGATGTGCAATGTGTGTTTAGATCTGAAGTGCCTTGTGGACTGGATGGCGGAACTGAGATCGATATCGACTCTCTGAACAGGGATTGGAGAGACGGAATGGGCGTTCAAGAATACCTTCAACGTGAAGGTCTCCGATCTTGCTGCTCCGAACGTTGATCTCGTATTCGAAGGCGTAGATACGTTCGCTTCGGTTAAGCTCGTGAGTCGCCGCGATCTCATTACGATGACAAGCCGATCTTAATTTCATTCTGTATAAAGAATGGGGAGGAGATCCTTCAGTAGGCAGCGAGAGTCGTGATCCTTCGATAATTACCGAGCTCTGCCTAGGACGTACAACCAGTTCCTCAACTATCGGGTTCCAGTCAAGAAGCTCTTGAAGGCCGGGGCTAATGAACTGACGCTGACGTTTGAGAGTGCCTTCTACAAGGTAGAAAGACAGGATATGCGCGTATCCGGTCTTCTGGCTGATGGCTTGGTATTCAGGGTAGGGACCTCCAGAAACAACACGGCAAGTTCGCATTGTGGAACGGTGACTCGAGCCGTCTTCATATTCGTAAGGCGCAGTACAAGTACGCGGTCCCTTACTCTGCTATTACCCAGTTGACCAGTAACTGTCCTCTAATAGCTATGGATGGGATTGGGGTACGTCCGGTCATGTTACCTCCGCATGCCATCTGACAATATTTTATCAACCCAGGACCAGTCCTCATGACCGTTGGACCCTGGAGGCCCATTCACCTCCATGCATACACTGCGCGAATTGCATCCCTTTTTGCCCGCACCTCCGTGTCCTCCTCCCTCTCTCCCTCTCTTACCGTCTCCTTCTCGCTATCTCACGAGGTCGCTAGCACCGCCTCAGTGGTCCTCAAAGATTCATCTGGCAAGGTGATAGCGCAGGAGAGCAAGGTGCAGGTGAAGGATGGCGAAGCACAGGTGAAATTCGAGGTTGGAGGTGGAAAAGTGGAGCTATGGTACCCCATCGGGTACGGCAAGCAGCCGACCTATACGGTGGAAGTGGCCGTACTGGACGAGCAAAATAACGCCCTGAGTAACCAGACACAGAAAATCGCATTCCGGCGCGCACAGGTCGTGCAGGATGAGCTCATCGACCAAGAAGGTCGAACCTTCCTGTTTGAAATCAATGGCATCCGGATATTCTGTGGAGGTACGTTGTTGTTTCCGTCTACCTTATACTACGGTATGATCTGAAGAGCATGCAAGGTTCCAATTGGATTCCAGCGGATTCATTCCTGACAACGTAAGTCAGATGTCCCGTGCTTGCACGATTGTCGAGTATGCCGAGTTTTGTTTTGCGCCTTACAAACAGGATGACGCCAGAACGATACCGAGCCTGGCTGCAACTCTTGATTGACGGGAACCAGAACATGATTCGCGTGTGGGGTGGAGGCATATACGAACCTGATATCTTCTACGATATCTGTGATGGTAAGTATCGTCTCTCTCTTGCTCACGGTGGAGATGACTGATTTCTATCCAGAGTTGGGCATCATGGTCTGGCAGGACTTCATGTTTGGCTGCGGTCAAGTAAGTCCACCTCCAGCGCCTATCAAGTGTCTTCTGTAATACCCGAACATGAACTAATCGCGGGCGTTGCATCTGTAGTACCCGGCATACGATTCGTTCGTCAAGAATGTAACGGAGGAGGCAGAGCAGCAGGTACAGAGACTGAGGCACCACCCGTCGCTCGTGATCTTCGGTGAGTATGCACGCCCATATCCATAGCCAAAAACACTAAGGGCACTGCGCATATAGCCGGTAACAACGAAGGTACCTTACCCTTTCTCTGACAAGTTGTGCCTCCTTGCCTTGCTGAGGAACCCTGCAATTTAGACTACCAACTCGCGGAAGCTAACAAACTGGACTTGGACTATTCGGACGAAACATCCGATTTCCGCAAAACGACATTCCCCGCACGGCATATCTACGAACGTGTTTTGCCCGCGGCGGTTAAGGAACACTCTGACATTCACTACCACCGCAGCTCTCCGTACAGCGGGTTCGGAAAGGTGACTACGAACCAGCAGTATGGTGACCTTCACCAATGTGAGTTGCGGATGTTGCTGCTCGTACTTGCATGGATGGACGCATGACTGACATCTTACACAGGGAACGTCTGGCACGGTTCCCAGGAACCCTGGCACAACTGGGACATCCTGGCCGGGCGCTTTGTCTCCGAATTCGGCATGTATGTGCTTTTCAGTTGGCTTGATTTTTGTGAAGAGTAATGATGTACGCGTTCTGTAGGGAGGCGTACCCTGACATCCGTACGGTCGACTATTGGCTCGGCGGCAACAAGGCCGAGCGCTTCCCCCAATCTAGGTGCAGTACCGAAAGCACTACTGAGGTCAGAGCAGAACTCATGACATTGTGATACGGTTAGAACTATGAATAACCACAACAAGGCGGATGGCTTCGAGCGGCGGCTGGAGGTATGCCGTTATTGCATTGCGCATCTGACCTCTGTTTCTTATATTATGCTTTGCAGCTATATTTGGTGGAGAACTTCAAGCATGCGTTTGACGTGGACAGGTACGAGGAACTTCGGTGATTTGTGAACGGTACACGCTGATCATCGGATGAATTAGTTACGTCTACTATACCCAAGTCATGCAGGCGGAGACGCTTGCATCGGCGTACCGTCTGTGGAGACGTAACTGGCGCGGCAAGGGGAGAGAATACACGGCAGGCGCACTCGTCTGGCAGGTATAAATGCGTCTTGACTTCTCGAAGCCATTCAGATATTCACGCATGCCGTTATAGATCAATGACTGCTGGCCGGTCACATCCTGGGCAATTGTGGACTACTTCCTTCGCCCGAAGCCCGCATACTTCACGATTGCGAGGGAGCTCCGGCCCTTCACGGTAGGCATGACTCGGAAAGAGGTGAAGACCTTTGCGAACGAGCGGAGCGCCGCGTTCTTCACGATCGAGACCGTCCTGGAGGTTTGGGGCACGAACAGCACCCTGTCTGAGAAGAAGGCGACGCTCGAAGTCACTGCGTTCGATCTGCACTCGGATTGGACGGAGACATGGAGCAAGGAGGTCATTCTAGCAGCAAATTCGAGCACTGAGCTATACAAAGGAGAACTCCCGGGCCAGCCAAAGCGGACGAAGGTTAGCGAGGTTCCGAAGACTATAATTATATCTGCTAGGCTGCTCGACAACGGCACCGTCCTCGGCCGGTATTCTAACTGGTGCGTTCTGCATTGACTTGGCCAGTTACAGTTACTCCGGATTCTGACTTTAGTTGCTGCGCAGGCCCGAGCCATTCAAATACATCCACTTCCCGGACGTAAAAGATTTGGGGCTCAAGATCACAACGGGGGCCGACGGCGAGTCGGTCGAGCTGTCTACGCAGAAGCCCATCAAGGGCATCGTATTGGATGTCGATGGGGATGCCATCCAATGGAGTGACCAGGCTATTGACCTTGTCCCGGGCGACCCCCAGGTGATCAAAGCCAAGGGGTTGAAGGGGAGGTCCGTCTGTAAAGTCCGATTCTTGGGTGACGGGAGCGCATGATGTGGCCCTGTGAAGCATCACTTCAGTCCCGAGACGATCTTCCTGTTATTTACTCCCTGTTCTAGTTGTAAGTGCATGAAAACGATTCGCTCTCTCCCTTTGCGGCTAGCGTCAATCCGGGCGCTTTCTGTGGCGCCCAAAGACCCGATGGAGATGTGGTTGCACATCCTGTCCAATAATGTCGGTGGGCGCCAAGAGATCAGAGCGAGATATAGTTGAGATATAGTATTCATTGTAGACGTCACAATGATGCAGAGTTAAATAAGTTCTAGAATTATGAGCCACCGGGGAGAGCGTACAGTACACGGAGACAGGCCTGGAATGGACAACAACAGGGGATGCAGGAGGGGATGCGGGGATGATACAGATGTACATATGAACTCGGAAGCAGTATGGGGGAACGGGCATATGGAGAGAGGTACTTCTGTCCGTTGGAAATATCGACGGGGAACCGGAAAGAAGCAGAGTCACTGGGTTAAAGAAGAAAACTAGTGGGTCCTCAGTGTGCCGCGAAGAAGAGCATAGGTCATACGAGAGTAGGGAAGCTGGGAAGTAAATGAGACTCAGGTTGAACCGGGCAACTGGGTATGGGACAGCATTATAAAGGTGTGCAATACAGGCGGACGATGCAGGGATGAAGATGCAAGTGATCAGGAGTGCAGCGTAGGGTCGGTTACATGATGGTGCATCGATTCGCTGGGGGCTCCGCCTGGTTCGCCGGTGTTCGCTTCTCAATCTCTTGCAGACACAGCTCGAAGACCTTGCCTAGAGCGACCCGTCCCGGTAAGCGGCGATCCTTCCCTAAGCGGCGCGCGTGTAAAACTTACCGACGTTCTGGTTGTTCTTCGCGCTGGTCTCGACCCACGCGGCGTGGTTCTCCTTCGCCAGGGTCTCCCCTTCGTCTGGCGGGACCTGTCTGCTCCTACTGGTAAGGACGTGTCGGCGCGTGAAGGGGATTCGCGGACAGTGACAGCCAGGAGGCCGCCACGGAGAGCGAGAGACACTCACCTGTTTTGCAGGTCCATCTTCGCACCGACAATGACACAAGGAATCGAAGACAAGCCACAGAAGTTGATGATCTTGTCGTACACTGTCTGGATCATGTTGAAGGAATTCCGTGATGTAACTGAATACACCAAGACGAATCCGTGTATGCCAATCGCGTGCTTGGCGTTCAGTATCGAGTACTCATCCTACATACCGGGTTAGGCGCTCCGGGCCAGGATAGGGATGCCACCGCGTACATACCTGACCGGCAGTGTCAATTATGTCACAATCGTATTCGACACCCTTGTACTTGATGCTCTTGTTGAACGTAGCTTCGATCGTCGGGTAATATCCCTCTACAAACTGGTTCTCGATGTACTGCAGCACGAGGGATGACTTTCCTGTCAGCCGCAATGCATTGGTCAGTAACGGACATGGGTGCGTCGAAGCCTAGCTCGTACTGACCGACCGACCGAGCCCCAAGCACGGCGATTTTGCGCCTCTTGAGCAAGTCGCCAGGCATAACGAAAAGAAAGGAAGACGTGCAATAAAGAAAGGATTAAGGGGAATGGAAAGCGCAGGGAGAGGAGAAGATCGGAAAGCGGCTCTATAAGTGGCTGAAACTGCCTGCCAATTATTAAAGGAACTGCTGGTGGCGGTAAAGGAGGGACCCCAATCTTCCTTCGCTTGTGCTGCGTTTCTCCGCCTCCGAGCTAATTCCTGCGCTTTCACAGATTACTCGTCTGAGGTGCAGCACACCAAGAATGAACCTACCCCCGCTGACCTCTGCAATAGATATCGACGATGCTCGTCCTGCAGGCCCAGTGGCTTGCTTGCGTACGGTTGACAGGCCGACGGTCTGGGGTCCAGGGATGTCGCACGGTGTTGGGGGATAACATCGCCACACATTCCGGAAGTGGCACTGCATTCCCGGCGGTCTGGAAGCTTCCTTCCACACTTCGCTCTGCGCTCCCCTCATCCGGCCTCGTCCCGGACCATCCTGCGCGTACATTCCCCCAGGCCCCGTGAGCGCTGCTTCCCCTTGTACGTACACACCGCGGCCACCACCATGCTTGTACCCGCATCGCGTACCTCGCACCGCCATAGCATAGAGTAATATTACCTCTTTACTCGAAAAGACTCTGCGAGTCCCAGTCAAATGACCGGCGCCATTTGCCACCCGCTCGCACCTTTTCCGAGCACGATATACCCGCCCAGACCCTTCTGCGTGATTGCTCATCTTCTAACGGCTGTGATGGCCCCGATAATCAAGGGCCACGGCGCGTGTTCAGCAACGCCCTCTTACGCCGCGTAGCGAGCGTCCAGGAATACGATAATTGCAGGCTAAGATAGCCATTGCCGTAACGATCTTTCCTCGTGTGATCCAGCACTGATCATGATAATCAGCGTCCCAATAGAATTCTCGTCGCAAGGCCGCCTCCTTCGGTCGAAATAGCAGCACCTAGAGGCACAGTCGACAGTAAGATGGATCCGGATACAAGGATCAGACAGTCGTGGTGCAGGCAAGCAGTGGAAGAGCCGGAAACATTAGGCGCACAGAGCCAGCGCCTCCCACAGCACCTGCCCAAACGAGCATGCTCTCGAGGAACTGCCGCTGGGCGCTTGCGAAAGTACCACTACCTGCAAAGACAACCTACGTCATACCGACCGGTGCGCCCACGGTGCACCGGCGGTTTCTTGCGCTCAAGATCAAAATGACCCCCGAAATGAAGGCAGGGAACTAGAATAAGTCTGTGATGACATGTGAGAGCGAAGTTTATCATTTCACTGACCGAGTAGGAATTGAAATGGTGACGCACCAGGGAAGATACGGCGAGATGACAAAGTGGCGAGAGAGAAATGAAGATTCTGTTGTTTCACAGTAACGGGATCGTAGGCGAGTTGTCGGACCGAAGTCGGAGAGGCTCGCAGCTGGGGTGCTAGGTAGAGTGCAATGGCAGTACCTGTGCTGCATTCCCGTGCCTGTAACATTGTCAGCAACCAAAGCACTATCCTCTGTAGCCGCATTCCCGTGCCTGCTAGGCGGTGAGTACGCCCCAACATTCCACACACATACCAGTATGCTCCATTACCAAGTCGATTCGCTGCGTGCCTATTGCGAATGCAATGGTCACGATGCTCGGGGACTTGAAGATATGAACGCCGATGCATCGCGAGCTTCGAGCACTGTGACGCTATTGGTTGAGGATCCGGTGAACAAAGCTCTTCGTTCGCTTCTTGTCTGGACCTTGACATTGTACTGAACGAGTTCTCTCTGAGTAAGACGTAAACTCACTTCAGGAAGAACACCGACCAAAGAACACCCGCTACTGGGCAGCGAGTAGTGACAACCTGAGAACAATGACATGCCTCTTCACGAATCACGTTACACGACTGAACGCGAAGGTGAGTGCGACAATGACCATGTTCGTGAGGGTGCTATGTTCAGCAAGAAGAGACTGACCCAGGTGACGAGCTCATTGAGTAGATCCAGGATTATGCAATGCTGCCACGTCAGATGAGATCACCAATTGGCAATACAACCAGAATATCGGGAGAACAAGTGGGGCGTCGTATTCTTGAGCACGGCGCACTACTGTGACTTAGGCTCTTCAAGCAATTTTTGAACGCAAGTCTATGGTTAGAACGTTAATAGACAACATCTACGGAGAGAATCCTCTCTCCTCTACCCGCTTCCGGTCAGAATAAGTTGATCCAAGCAAACGACCCAGACGCACCGTAATAAAGAACAAATTATCCTCAGTCAACATAGGAATCGTAAACGGATCCTCCGCCAGCCTCTCCGGCAATCGCGCAGTAGTGACCATATACGGTGCACTCGTCGTCACCTCCTCGCTAAACACCCCCGAATGCTCGAACCTACTCGGCTCGGTGACAATCCTCACGTTCTCCGGCACCTCCAACGCCGCTTGCAGGCGTCGGATAGCTAGCTCATTGAAGTCATAGACATCGATCTCCTCGGGTATGGACCGGTGCACGAACTTTGGGCCGTACACGTAGCACAGCCAGTGCGGCGACGTCCGCAGCGTGCCGAGGATGCGCGTGCCCCGCGTGCCCCACTCCTCCCAGTCGATCTCGCGCCGGCCTGTGTGGTACCAGCTTAGCACCGTCTTCAACGGGATGAAAAGCGTCACGGGCGCGTGCACGTGCCGGCTTGCAGCCGTGAACGTCACTATGAACACTCTGTTTGTTGAGTCGATGTGGAAGGGCACGCCTTGGCTGGCTGAGGGCGAGAACGCCGGCGCAGGGTCCATGCGGATCTTCATGTTGCTCGGGAAGACACCCGGCGTGAGCTCGGGCAGGCCGAGCTGAACGGTGTGGTTGCCCGCTGCGCCGCGGTAGGTGCTGCTGTATTTTGTAAAGTCGGTGATGCAGAGGACGGGCTTGAGGCACATGACGGCTGGCCGCTCTTGTCGGAAGGTGAACAGGGTTATGACGACGAGAGTGTCGGTGAGGAATGCAAAGGATTCCATCTCGATGCCTGGTCGAGTCTAGGATGCGGTTATAAATCAATACAATGATAGTCATATTGGCTGCGTACCATCTTCAAGCTGCCACTTTTCCAGTCCCAGATGACTAGTTCATGCTCGGGGCCGTGCTCGCCTTCCGGGCACCGGAACATGATACCAAGATGGCGATCCATTATTATGAGACTGAATGTCCATGCTGAGTCGAAGAGATATGGTTTATGTAGAAGCAAAGGGGATTGCGCCAACGGATGAGGTTCACCGGTACTCATGGTACGGACGTGTATGCGGCATGGCGGAAAGTCTCCGCTTGAGTCTCTGCGCTGTGTTTGAGGACCAACATACATGCAACGAGATAAAACTCACGGTGTGGGAAGCTCAACCAAGACCAAGAGATCCTGTGATATGTCCAGAGAGAAATCGCGGATAGCAAAGCCCAAGTCCTCGATCACCCATTGCTTCATGGGTATCTCGCGGAAAATGGACGGCTCTTGCATAAAAGCAAGCCCTCTAGTGTCCCATGCTCTCGCAGCCCAGACCCCACCATACAGCTCCCAAGTCCCAGATAACGCGATGGGCACCCAGATCTCCTCGGCCCATTTGAGGGCAGTCCATGCTTTCTGGTGAGCACGCAGCCGCTCCAATCTGCTCACAATACTCAGATTCTTGCTAAGGCCATCTTCCATCCCTGCCACGCTCAACTCGATCTGGTACTGCAGTTCTGCGGTACTCTCTATCAGCTCGTAGAGAGAACGGCATACCTGGATTTGCGACGTGAGCTGGGGTGAGTCGGGAGACACGAAGTTCAGTGATAATCACTCGCTTGCATGCTGCGATACTTCGTAAGTCGAGTTCAGCCAGGACGCGTATAAAGAGCTCGGGCGGAAGTTCGGCCCAAGAATGGCCAGCAGTCATATTGAAGTGAGGATCGTCGAAGAGAAGGTATGTCGACGCCAATCCAGGAGCTAAGGAAATATATCTCAATGGAGCTAAGGAGAGAGGACAACAGCGCGAATGTAACTTGAACTCGCAGTTGTGGCAGGAGCGAGTCACCCGACAGAAAGTCTCGGCCTAATTAGGCGCTCATTGTGGCGGAGGCCACGGTCACGTGGTCACCTGCCATGGACGCGTATAAATGACACGCCACCACTTTTCTGAACACCCCGCACTCCTGCCTGTCTGCAGACTGCAACCCGCGCGTCTCTCGCCTGCCCTCTGCTAAATAACTTGCTCTCCTCAACTATGTCTGCTGCACCGACGTCGGAAGCCTCGCCCGTCTCCATGCAGGCTCTGCACAACCCGTCTCAGGCAGCACACCAGGCTCCCCTCAGCAACGCAACCAACGGAGCGACGGCACCGGGCCAGGGTACAAAGGCGCTTTTGGCGAAGCGGTTTGCGAAAAAAAGGTGTGTCATGACTATGTACTGAGTCCTACGGGTGTCTCAATCACAACACTTTTGCTAGCAATCCAACGTATGTCTCGCCGACTGACAATCTCATGACACCCTGCACACAGAAGATCACGGCCGCGAAGAAGAAGCACTTTACAAAGTACGCCGCTTGGCCATTCGTACTACGGTTCCGTCATGCTCATGAGACTGTCTTCCAGGGGTGCCAAGCCCATGCAACCACTTTTCGCCCAGAAGGAAGCGTCCCAGTCTGAGGAAGAAGACGAGGACGCGGTCACGCCCGCCCAACAGCAGTCGACAGACATCAAGATGGACGACGACGAGAATCCCTTCTAGACCTCCTACTGCTTTACTCATCCATCCCGCTGCACCTGTACAGCACCCTTCTTTCCACTAGTCCCCGAGCGCCGTTGTCACGATATAATATTAGTGGTGTTCCGCCCCTTGTCGCGCTCATACGTCTCGCAACGCTGTAAACTTGTACATTATTTTGGCTCGTCTCTATATGACGATTCATTCACACGCTTGGACATCTTATCACTGCGGCTGCATTACGCGTTCACAGATCTCCTTCAGCATCCTCCAACCACACCATGGATTACGCAGGGCTACCACTCCCAGCAGCGTATGGCTTCTCCGAAGATGACTTCCTTCAGATGTTGCGCCAAATGGGCGTGCCTACCTCCGGGAAGCTATCACACGAGCAAGTCAGCTTCCTTCATATTGCACTCCCGGGATTGAACTCGAATATGACCACAGAGAAATCCAGCAGCTTCTCGGGTCTCTTCCGTCTCTAAAGGAACAGGACCTGGCTACGCTAGGTAAACAAGGTACTTACATCCTTCAGGCCGACTTCGCCTTGTGTCGGCTGACGCTGAATCTATTAATCTCGAAGATGCGCCCTGCCCCATATGTATAACCCCCTTCCCCGCGCTCCTCGCAGAAGAAGAGACAGCGCTCGCCATGGACTCTCCCGCGTACTCCTCCAAAGACCTCGGTGTCACCAAGCTCGCGCAGACGTGCGGGCACGTCTTCTGCCGCAAAGAGTGAGCCTGCTCCCTCCTTAGCGTCTCAACCGGCTAAACGCGACTCTCTTCCGCCGCTAGCATATCGAAATGGATCTCGGCAGGAGTAAGCACCATGCTGGATTCAGGTTAGGCCAGCATCTCACTCTACTCTGTGAGCGCAGAACGACTCCTGCCCGCTATGCCGGCGAGCCCTCCTCCAACGGCCCGACAGCGATCCGCCAACCTCCAACGCCGGCGGCGCAGCAAACACCGAAAGCCAAGATGCACCTCCCTTCATCCCAGTAAGACTTCCTACCGTTCCTGTTGACATCTCCATGCCTGACTTCCGGACCCAGGAGACGACCCAGGACCTCCTGGAGCGCCTCTTCCGACAGGGCAACATGTTCGTTGACAACACCGGAGGTAGACGGCGCGACGACCCAGACTCGCACGAATTCTCAGGCATGTACTCCTGACATTCACGAGCTACGAAGCATGGTGGTTGCTTGTGTGCCCCGAGTCAAGCATGCATTCTTGACGAAGCGTCGTCATCATTTCTGTATAATATATAGCGATTATCCAAAGCAAGAATCCGCATTCCCCATATTCAGTATCGTACCCTACAGAGTCCATGACGATAGCGCATATACAACGAAGCAGGAGCGGAGGTCTGCTTATGCGACAAAAAGAGGAGAGACTAATGATCGCAGATAGAGTAGGATTGCGTCCGTATTGCAAGAATCAGGAAGAGAAAGACACCGCCAGCCACGCTCAGTTTCTCCTGCAGAATCGGAACATATTGCGCTTGAACCAGTAGAACAAGCACTGCACAATCATCGGAATGTTATCTCGGCATGGAGAATGTAGAAGACTCACCCCAATGAAACGCACGAGCGCCAAAAGGAAAGTCGACCACAGTAACACCGAGAAGTAGATGTGCTGCTTATTCTCCTGCGTCTTCTCATCCGTCGCAGCGTTTCCGCTGGACAGACCATTGAGGTTCTCAATCGCAACAGCCAGTACAGCATTGGACAGCATCCACATGGCCACAAGACGCGTACGGAAGGTCTTGTTCTGATCATCCATAGTGGGCTTCTCCACTTCTTCTTTGATTTGAACCTTCGTCACGGCTCGTGTCACCGTCTCCTTGAAGACAGCATCCACGTCCTCCTGCACCCGTGTGGTATCCTCAACAACAGGCGCATCGGCGTCCTTGCCCTTCGCAGACTTGACCGCGGGCAGCACATCGGCCTTGTCGCTACCTTTGGTACCCCATGACACCTGCAGACTTGTAAACATCTAACAGGTCCCACATATCCAAGCTCACTTACATCGTGCAAATTACAGAAGGCATAGACGTTGAGGACGTTGGTGAAACTGGGAGCTATCAGCAGATATTGCGGCATACTCGAGAACATATGCCAAGGATCCCTCTAAAAACCACAGTTTAGACACCGCGCCCGCACAGCAGAGATGTGGAATCTCACATATAAGAATGATGCGATGAAGTAGATACCAAAGGTGGAGAATAGCGCGGCTACTAGCACACCAGTGGTACCTTTCAAAAATGTGGACAGGATCTGTGATGTCGGGACTCCCTTGAATTGTTTGGGAATATCCTGGGAAGGGTATGAAGCATCATAGGGCATTATACTGTAATCAACGTACCGCCAGAGCGAGACCCGTCAACCAGAAAGAGCACACAATCAAGTACAAAGACAGGACGGCATATACACTGTTGCATAACAGTGAGTATCTAGTCTAAAGAAATAATTCACAACACAAACCATAATGTGAGCGTGTACGCCATTCGTTCACCCTTAGGCCGATTACCGAGAGCCAGCACGAATTGCAATGCCAAGAAGATGAGATAGACCCATTTCAACGCTTGATTCACCCAGTGCGTCTAACCGAATATCATTAGTCTCAGCAGCTCTTGCGTGAACATGGAATGCCCTCACGATTTCCGCAGTACCGAAGATGTTGATCGAAGTCGCCGGTGGCTGCTGGTTGGGCAGCAACTCGATAATGATACTGAACGTCAGCCAAAGGTTGGCCAGAGCGAACCACGAGAAGACCAAGGATGCGACGTTGTACTGGGAAGCAAGCGGTCATTCATTAGGGAGAGTCAGACGTGATGGATCGATGAACTCACTAGAGCCTGAACGTGCAGGAAGAACATCCGGATAATACCATGACCAGACCTGTACAACTTGAAGAAGTGCACAAGGGCATACTAGAAGCAACACCTGAGCGACCGGGAGTCCACCATCAAAGCAGGGGCACCTACAACCGACGCAGCGAAAGAACCATTCAGCCACCGCCGACGCTGCCCGATCAACTCGACCGCACTCTCGGGCACATCCGTCTCAGCCTTGCTCGGCTTCACGTAGGTAAGCGTCCACCGATCGCCCTGCTTCGCCACGAGCTCGAAACACAGGATACGATCCTCTGCCAAGAACATGTTCTTTGTGAAGATGTCCATTCCATAAATACCCTTGGCCCCAAGACGGTCAGCCAGCGAGTGGTCTCCGTGGAAGTACTGCTCGAGGGGGCGACCGAGGATCGCACGATAGCGGTAGGCGGAGAAGGCACCAGGAAGCACAGACACGTAACCGAAACTACTCTCCAAAGGTTTATCTGACATTTGGGGTAAGCAGATGCACAGGGACGAAGGACACGGAAGAGCACGTACCCAAGATGTTGGACATTTTATACTCGAAGTTTTGAGCCGCGACGAGCGGGTTCAAGAGTTTCTTGCCACCTTTAATCATAGCGTGGATTTCACCGCAGCACCCGCCAAGGTTCTTGTCATTGTAGAATGCTTCCCAAAGGTAGTAGATAGACTTGTGGCCAGGCTTCGTACCTGCGTCGATAAGGACACAGATCTCAGGCTGTCAGAGAATCGTTAGACAATACATGCACATCTAGCGTTGCAAACATACCTCAAGCATCTTCCCAATAGCGTTGAAGAGCCATCGGTGAGAATTGATCTTCTTTTGATTCTTGGCTTTGAGAACGAAGATAATCTGCACGGGCACCAAGTTATTGGGATCATCACCATGAGGAAGAACAAGTTGCGGTGAAGGGTCGACAGAGAGCTGCGTAGTGTACTGCAACGCGAAGTCAGCACCGGCCCAGCGTCCAGCACCGGCAGCGTACCTCGAAGATGTGGCCAACAACATCTTTGCCATCGACCTGCTTCTTCATGATACCGTCCTGATAGACGCCGACCGTAGCCAAGATGTCCAAGACGCTCTTGTCCATGGACTCCAAACCATCAACGATCAAAGCAACCGTAATTTTTTGCCAACCAGGGACACCCTCCTCCGCGGTGCGACGCCAATACTTGGACTGTTTCGTCTTGCAGATGTCACGTATATTCAACATGACGCCGTGCAAGGTACGGGCGTAGAGCTGCTTGTCCTCGTTGTAGGACGTGACCGCGATGAGGAGTTCAGTCTGACGGTTGTACATCTTAGTTCGCAGAGACCAGCCATTCGCTTCGCTGAAGTCGTCTGGGTCGCAGGTTGCAGCAGTGTAGCGCATGTGTCTAATTGATACATCAGCATTCTCTACTACTTGGACACAAGAAGAACCCACGTGAACTCGGTAGTCTTGGTTTGCGACCATTTGGCTTCAACAGCGCTGAAGACGGGCGTGGGTACCGGGTACTCCGCAACGAAGTTACCGTTCGTGAGTTTGACTTTACGTGTCACACCACGTTTGATAGTCTGACGGCGCCTCCAGCTGGACTCGACGCCATTCGAGCTGGCCGAGACTGTGGACATAGGGCGGGAATATGGATCGCCGTAGGCACTCGGGTCTACCGGTCTGTACGAGCAGGATATTAGTTCCATGTTTTCGACTGGTTCCTCTTCAAAGGCATGCACAAGCTATCCTGCAGCAATTGTCGCAAGTTGTTCGGAAAACTTAGATACTCACGGGTAGAAACCGCCCGAGAATGGCTGGCCACCAGTGAGTGGCAGCTTCTCCTCTTCGTCATCGAAGGGCTCAGCGCCTCGAGCTCCAAACTCATGAGGAAGAGTGGTAGTACTCTCGAAAGGCCGTGGCATAGGGTCCTGCAGCTGGATGTGACGTGGTCTGTCAGCGAAAGGATCACCGTAGTCGCTGCCCAAGCTCGTCGCGGATGCTGTGGGGCGCAAAGGTGGGCGGTCCTGAGCCATGGTGTCTGATAGGGTCGTTAGTGTCTTAGGCAATACCCTGAACGATGCTGAAGACGACGCCTGGCCGTCGAGAGAAGGGCGTTGAGGACTGCAGGCGAGCACTGGTAGCTGTATTTAGGACAGCTGGAAACGGGGCTGTTCGCCAGCGGAGGACCCCGACCACCGAATTTCAATAGTGCCCTTCTTATACACACTAACAGCCATGATGGCCGTACTCTGCATTGCTTTCGCGAGCTCACGCCTGTGCTATAACGCCGAAACGCCCATGGTTCTCGTTTGCAGATGACTATGTGCAACCCTCACGCGTAGCGGTTTTCGAAGGCCGTCGCTGAGCGCTGCACCTCTGGATTCTCGGTGATCGTTGGGAAGTCGCATTTCAACAGGATCCGCAGTGATGGCGGTGGCGAGACAACTCGAAGACAGTGTGGTACCTCTTTTAGCTGTTATCCACCGTAGCTTCTGTCCTAGACTTTTGTTTGTGCGTTGGGTATGTATACTCAATCATCGTTCGTATTGTTCAACACTGACCCGTTGGCTGAAACAACGCTAAGATTAGTGACAAGCCTTTCATTGGAGCCTTCCCGGGGTCGTCTTGCTGTGATATTCTTGGCTTCCGTGCTACGGAATTATAAGAGGCCTTTGTATCATACACAGAGCCTGCTCTGCCAACGATGGGTGATGGTCTCTTAACTCTTCTATATCGCACAGCGGGAGTTGCACCATTTTGAGTGTTGCAATATGTTGGTCGAAATAGATTACACCTGGTAAATATATAGGATTAGCTTTTGACAGCAGCCGATATAATTACTGACAAGGTGATGCAGATGTATAGCAATTTATTTTATTAGATACAACATTGTAGTGACATCCAATATGCGATATTTTGATAATATCAATATGTCTTGCAAAATATCACATTGGGCCCATGCTGGGGGAGGATTGACGAACCTAACATTGAGGGAACAAGAATGTGCGGTAAAAAAGATCATATTTCACAACATCAAAAAAGGAAGATAAAACTAAAATATAGAAATATATTTGCACTGATCTGAAAGCTAATACCGGAAGTAAAGCTATAGCCGAACGTCTAAAGGTATTTCCCGGCTGGGCCAATACCTTTCGCAAGGTTGCGGAATATATAATTTTTATAACCATTTCGGGCAGTGTTTGCAGCTGATATTATGTATCTTGTAGTATTTATTGAATTATTGTCCACGTAAAAAGATCTATCGAGTAACATTTAGGGAACTCCCAAAATCCCAAATTTTGTCATGTCCTAAATTGATTGCAGAGGAAGATATATTATTGGCATTATGCATGGCATTTTTATCTCTTCTATACAATCTTGCCAAAGGAATTACAATAGATAATATATGTAGGGAGCTATGAAGGATTTTGAAAATAATAAGTTTTGCAGGTTACGGAATCAATTACAAAGTTAAATAGATTTAATTTCCATTTCAACTAACATATCGTAACGTCCGAAATGGTGCAACTCCCGCTGTGTCGACCGCTCCGCAGCCCGCTGCGCGCCAGCACTCTGTCCGTGTCGGTACCTCGGCCACCTGTACGGCCAGACCGAGACCCTAACCCTAGGGCAAGTAAGAGGTCAGTGGACAACGCCAGAAGAACTGGCATCGCCCGAAAGGAACCGCCCCCTAAGCAGGCCTTCCTCGGGTCCTCCGACAACCCACAGCCACACGGTCTTGTAGGCGAATCCGTAGGACCCCTGCTGACGGAGTTCCGGGTATAAAGACAGAAGTCAGAAAACTCTCGCAAGGACGACTGACAATGATGTTCCTACTGAGATTTACAGAGCGCGTAGATACCCAATATAGCTGAGGGTCCTGCGTAAATAGCGTGCAGACAACAATGACAAAAAAAGCCCAAAATACATGTCCATGATTGTCCGTATGAAGGTGTGCGCCAAACGCAGGAAATCGCGAAGCCCAAGGTTCTAAAGGACCTTATCATCACCAGTGGGGCAGCCACCAGAAGAGACGATCGTACCAGTAGCACGACTGGGTGCCAGCCTTGATCAGGTCTGCAGCCCTCTCCGCCATCATGTACAACGGCGCTTGAGGGTGTGCTCCTGGAATGTATGGCTAAGGGTGGCACGGGTGAGCTTCGGGTACAGACGTTATAGACATGCGAAGGAACTCACGAAGATCCCAGCATCCACGATCCGGAGGCCCATGGTACCCTTGACATTCAGATCGGGGTCCACCACACCGTAGTCAGCATCACATGCCGACATCGCAGTCGTACCGGTCGGATGCCAGACAGTCGTCGTATGCTCTCTAGCGTACTGCTCCAGCGAAGCGTCGTCGGTAGCGTTGGCCAAAGGTGGAAACGGAGACTCAACAAATCCATTAAAAGCCGATCCGTTGGAGAACCGCTGTGCAGCCTTGATGGCCTCTTTCATGGTGTAAATGTCAAAGTCAGAATTAAGCAGGCCGGGGTCAATGACGGGAGAAGCGAAAGGATCGGTGGATGCGAGGGTGACGGAGCCGCGGGAGGTAGGGGAGATCAAGTTAGTGACGAGTGTCATCCAGTGGCCGGTACCAGGGTGGGGATCTGCGATCGAAGCCCATCCGTCCTGATTAAGAATTAGTGCTCAGACCGCGAGAGCAATGTCTGTGCGGATAGTGAACTCACGATGATGATTATTTCGTAGTGCGGAGACTTCGAGCCGGCAGTAGGATCTTCTGCCTGCTGAAAAATGGGCGAAGTCTTCGGCAGCCTGAACCATCCAAGCTGGTTCGCCAGGGCATCCACGAACAAGCCAGTCTTATTTTCCGCCCACTGAGCAGCGTCAGCATTTGCGACGGTACTATCCTCGAAGATAACGTCGAACGTATTGTTGGAATTAACTGCGAAAATATTCGAGAGCAGGGGATGGTCTGAGAGGTTTCTGCCAACATCGGGAAGGTCAAGCACGGGCTTGATACCAAGAGATTGGAGTGCGTTGGCATCACCGATACCGGAGAGCATAAGAATCTGAGGGGTATTGATGGATCCAGCAGAGAGGATAACTTCCTTAGTGGCGTTAAGGGCGTAAGAGGGTCCCGATGAGGACTGGGCGAACTGGACGCCGCGGAAAATGGGAGTGTCGCCATTGTTGCCGGTCTGATAGACTTTCGTGACGGTCGTTTGAAGGAGCACATCGAGGTTGGTCCGGGTCAGCACAGGTTCGAGGTACGCGCTAGCCGAGCTGCTACGTGTACCGCCACCAATGGAGGATTGCAGGTAGCCTTTCCAACATCCGCTTTTAACTATGGCATGCCATGGGCTAAGGATAGAAGAACGTACCGACGCCCAGAGGGTTGCCAGAGTTCGTGTCACTGTTGTAAGGAAACTCCGATGAGAGCTCCTTTGTCGTCTGCATCACTTTATCGTCCAGCTCTCGCGCGTATCCGTAGACACTAATATCCAGAGGCCCATTCTTTCCGTGCAAAGCTGGATTAATCTGGCCAGTCGTGTCATGCCCATCAGCTGGGGGCGTGAGTTTCTCGTTCTGCATCAAGTCTAAGTCGTTGCAGGCAGTGAAGGTGGTGGCGCGTGACGTACTTTATACATGTAAGGCATCAGCCCGAGCCATGACCAACCCGGATCCCCGGTTACCGACGCATAACGATTGAAGTCGTCAGAGGACCCACGTGTCCAGAAGAGCCAGTCTGCTCGCGACATAAGTATTGTCCTCTTGGGCCGCGACATTGTTGAAAGGTTGAATAAAAGCGAACTCACTGATGGAACTGGTTCCTCCTACTAGTCGACCTCGGGGATAAGGGATTTCGCGGCTATTGAGACCTGGCTGAGGGACCGTGGTATAATTCCAGGTGTATGATGTGTTTGGACTGAGCTCAGGCGCCAGCAGAGGCATATCCAGATACGGATTTCCATCTCGTCTGAAGGCGGAAATGCCAATCTCAGGAGATGCGATGACACGTATCATGGGTCAGTACTCACGCAGCACCGGCTTCTATGACCAGAACTTGCGACTGAGGATTCTCAGTGAGGCGATTGGCGATAACATTTCCAGCAGTACCAGCTAGGCAGATTGAGTTTGCCAAGCTTTGAATACATGAAGAGATCTGCACTCACCTCCGACAATGATATAGTCATAGCTTTTGCTTGGTAGCTGACTGGGGTCGGTGTAAGTGGCGGCAGAAGCGAAAGTAATCAAATATAAGGAGACAAAGAGCGACGATGAAATAAAGGAGGGCATGTTGGGGTAAACGGGTTGGTGTCTAAGCAGCGAGGGCGCCAGGCTGCACGCTGTCGGGACCGGGGGATGCGTCTTAAAAGAGAAGATACCGGAAACCAGGCAAGCCCGGGAGCACTTGATTCGCGATGCCTACCGGGTCCGCGGCTACTAGCATTGTAAGCAGACATCAAGGTCCTACTATAGTGCCTAACGGGCCCCCGTGTATCAGCACCACCGGAGTCCATTGGTACCCAGGCCAAGGGGCGTACCTCGATATGTCCCGCTGTAACCTTGCATTTGCGAGCTCTTCGCCTCCTCATTGGACCTTCTCGAAGCCATAATCAGTCGGAAGAGCAACGGCTATCAGAAACTGATGGATGGTCCACATCATAAATTGCCATATTCAGATTTCATCTTCAGTCGAACCGATATTTGAAAAGCGAGTTGTAATGGTCCCTCGGTACTGATATCGATATATGAGTCCCGAATCCATGACGCGACGCCCATGACGCGACGCCCCTCACTGTCAGCATAATCGGGATGTCTCCGTTCCGTACGGAAAGCTTGACGTCCAAAGATTAAGGCGAAGAGCGACTTTGGATTCCTATAGCGACGACCAAAGTAATACCGAGGACGCTTATAGCCATGCACTAGTACGGGACAAGATTCTCAAGTTTTCACGGAGTAGAAGCAAAGTAGAACAGGAAGCTCCAGAGATTCAGAAAAGGACGTCGCAAGAGGCAGTCCTTCGGGTATCTAGGGGCAGTCATAATGAAGGGGTACGCATAATATGCAGATTCCAGATGATCATGGCATGCATTAGAGGTGCTCAGGATGTCCATGCGGCGACACTGGTCTTAGTTGAAGTGCGATCGCGGTATTCCAGCTCTGCCTATAAAACATGAGGCCATGATCCAGCATACTGCCCATGTCGGGCTCATTGAAAGACCTAGATGGTATTTCAGCAAGCGGGTGGGCGTCGCAGCAAGAAAGTACATACAAACATAACTGTGTTATGCCCGTCTGAATTCGCGGCCTCCGAATTTACTGCGACCGAAATTGAGTAACCTAGCGTCGGGTATGATACTTGTTCAGACTCGGAATGTACGAGGGAACTGGGCGTAAGACACGTCGAGAAGTATTCGTGGCAGTACATCGAAAAGGCCGAGATCAAACAAGGTGTGCGCCCCTTGAACGCGTCTTCGGCAACCTCCTCTACGATGTCCGCCCCGGCTCAAGGGCGACCTTCGGCGACGGCGGCAAGGCCAGCTGCCAACACTGAACAGGAACCAGCTTGGCGCAGGTACCTCGGGATAGCGCAGGTAAGAACAGACCACTCAGACATAGACTATACACTCATTGCGGAATTAGCAAATCTTCATAGTATGGGCTATATCGCAGCTCGGTACGGACATTGTTGTTGGTCGCTGTGAGGATGCTTATTGGAAATGAACTAAAGCGACGAAGTTCCTTGCATCTCGAGTCGCACCTCCAGCCAGTCCGCCGACACCGTCGGCCGTCATCCCTGGAAGCGCACCCAGTCCTGGTAGTGTCCCACAGACACCCGCTCAGCAGGTCTCGCCATTCCATCTTCCCCCTGTGCAAGCGTACCTGGACCCTTCATGGCCCCTTGGCTCAACAATCTCTATGCACGTCTACCTCTCAACAACCCCGACCGGTGACGTGTTCTCTGGCAAGTGGACATCGGGGTACAGAAAGGACCATGATGAAGGCCTGCCGAAGTTCGTTTGGGATAATATCACATTTGGTGACTGGAAGGAGACTAGAACGGTTGATTTTGATGTGAACCTGCCCATGGTGAGTTATGATGCTTCGATTCTCTGGCGGCATGTTGAACGGGGACAGTCCGTCCAACAAAATGGGTCGATGTGGGCAGACGTGTTCCTAGTCAAGCAGGGTAGAAGCCCGGATCCCTCAGATGCGCACTTCGATCCCGCTTCTGTTCATCATGTCAGAAAGCGTAAGCATTGGTTCGCATCTCGTATCCATTCGACTGAAGATCGATGGCCCGGCAGTGCTTACGCGCTACATGCCAAAAACGAAGGTCAAGAAGCAGAGAAATCTACTTTCCGCTGATGAAGAGGAGCCACAGGAAGATGCACAGGTCAGGGTCTACGTTTTCTAGGTATCGTCTAGCAATCTGAACCCTTTCCAGCCCGAAGAGGACTTGATTGTATCCCATTGGCATCCGGTAGATCTCCACCTGTTTTGAATCTTACGGCTGTTCACCGTGATTACTCTGTGCAGGATTTGACAGTGGCTCTGGTGTCGGATGCGCCTACGCTGCCTTACAACCAGCTTCCTCCTGTGCTGAGGGAATGTACGTCGCAGGCATCAGTCTTCCAATCCAATATATGCTTATCGCCATCTCTGTAGATGTGTACCTCGTCCCCGGACTGCGCGACGAGACGGGCACAAAAGGCTTTTACCGCCCCATCATTTTCCCGAACGACTTCTGGAACCTACGTTCGCAGCACGTCGAAATCAACACCACCACGCCGACATTGCCCCTACACATCGTCTTCCAACCAATGTCCTACTTCAAGTTCCAACTCTTCGCATCGATGACGCAGGGCTTCAACGAGGCAGCCAAGCAGCAAGGCGCCGGGGCCGGTGCTGAACTGGATGAGGTGAAGAGGATGCTTGTGGAGACGAACCCGTATTTCCTGGCGTTGACGGGCATCGTCAGCCTTCTGCATGTTGTGTGAGCCATATTTCATCGTTTGTCGGTGAGTCGTTGAAACGTTGACCCGGATAGATTTGAGATGCTGGCTTTCAAGAATGATGTCTCGCACTGGCGGCACAAGGAAGAGCTTGTGGGCGTGTCTGTCAGGACGGTACGTTGTCCAAGCAACCTATGGTATTGGATGCTCACATGGCCATTCTAGATCGTGGCAAACGTCGTTGTTCAGCTCATAATCCTTCTCTACCTGGTCGATAACAACGAGCAGACTAGTTGGATGATTCTATTCGGGCAGGGAACGGGATTGCTGATTGAAGCATGGAAGGTATGTATGACCCTACGCGGACAGCCAGTGGTGATTCTAACTGCTTAGGAGCCCAGATTACCAAGGCCGTTGACTTCAAACTGGTCCCGTCGCCAGCCGGATCCATCTTGCCCTATAACATTGAGATCCATGGTAATTGATCGGTTGCACTGGCCGTAATCACTCTTTGACAGTGGTTGCTGTCATCAGATAAGCATGTCCTGAGTGAGGACGAGAAGAAAACACAAGAGTGAGTGATGATATCCGTGGCTTAAGTTCTTAAGCCTTACTTTGTTCAGGTACGATCGCTTGGCCTACCGCTATGTCTCATACGCCGCAATTCCTCTCCTTGCGGCATACACGGTCTACTCCTTGCTTTATGAGTCGCATCGAGGGTGGTATAGCTTCGTCATATCGACTCTCACGTCGTTTGTCTATATGTTCGGATTCGTAAGCATATTAATCCCTTCGACCGTCTACTTTATTGACGGCGTCATCAGGCGCAACTCATTCCCCAGTTGATTATCAACTACAAACTGAAGGTACGACTCTGCTGTAGCAGTTACTTGTATGTATCTCATGTGAGGATCAGAGTGTGGCCCATATGCCCATGAAAGCTATGATCTACAAAACGCTGTCCACCGTGGTAGATGATCTCTTCGCGTAAGTCCGACAGACCCTCGGTCCGCGTGTACACTGATCGTGTCTTCTAGATTTTGCATCAAGATGCCTGTCTTGCATAGACTGGCATGTTTCCGGGATGATTTAGTCTTCCTGGTCTTCTTGTATCAGGTGAGGCGTGTTCTGGCCGATTGGCAAGAGTGCAGCTGATTTTGCGCGTAGCGATGGATCTATCGAATTGATCCGAAGCGGGTGAATGAGTACGGCCAGTTGATGGTCACCGAGGATGCAAGTGACGAACAGAAACCCGCGGAGACGAAAAAGACGCAGTAGGAGGATTGGGTAGAGGTGGCGTTCGTGTCTCAGGTCTCGGTCAAAGAGACTCTTCTGTGTACGTTACACACGTCAGGCTATATTCGTGGATTGCATTTGTTACGCCACTGTAACTGAGAGCCGTGCCCGAAGCAAGTCATGTTATACACCGCCTTGCTAAGTCTGGCTGGCAGAAGGACGGAAGGACGAGCGCCGACAGTGGCATGACTCGGCTCCGGGCTCTTTTGCAGCCCGGCATCTCTGGTCCGATCTCAACGCAAGCCGGTCCCCTTCTTTCTCTTCTAGTTTAGGCTGCCCACTGCTCGCGCCGCTCTCGTTCCTGCTTGATCTAGGACTTGTTCATGGCGACCTCTCAAATAGCTGCGGTCTACTCGTGCAATTGCCTGAACGTACGCTGTCGTGCTCAGCCGACGTCTGGGTCACCCCCGGAGACACAGGAAGACCCGCAATGGATACCGGCCTTCGTCGGTGAAGAGGGTATCACGATTGTGCGTTCAGGAGAGGTCCATAACGAGTTCGTCGAGTATTCACTTTACTTTGCAGGTTCATAATCAAGTGACCTTACGCAAACGAACTAAGATTTCTAAAGATGAAGAACGGTCCCGATGGATCCGGTACATGTCCCTAACCTGTCTACTATGCGACACTCTAGTGTATCGGGTACTTCAAGTTGTTCCTCCTGAAGCCGAAGGAAGCGAAGGAGCTGTGCTACCCACCGAGGGCTGGGCGGAGATAGACCCTCTAAAGAGCGTTAATGGGTGGGTGGAAATTCACAAGGAGTGTCTGGTATGTACCGGTGGCACCGTTTACTTTCGCTCCGAGATGCCTGCATCGTATATGCTTCTGGTAGCAAGCAGTTACTCCTCTCTTGAGGCACGGAGCATGTGCTGTCGTCATCACATTCGAACGGTTTTTGTTTACTGACGCGGATGGCTTCTTTCCCAGACAGGCCAGGCTGTGCAACAACAGGAATCTTTGCCCTCTTACTCACCGCTATTTCGCATCATACTACCTTCTGAAATGCCCTCCTCTCCGACGGATGCCTTGCTGACGCCTGCCACACCGCCACCGCCATCTTCGCCTGTGTCTCGTACATATCTACCTCCCATGCCACCGCTTTTCCCACCTGCGCCCTTTTCGCCGTCTCATCCCACATTCAGTCACCTCGCCTCCCTAGCTGCAGAAGAGTCGACTAAAATCAGATCTGAAGCTGAGCAACACCTGGCTAGAGTTACCCAAGCCAAGGTGGATGAGATCAATCATCTCGAAGAGGAGCTTCGTCGGCAGGTCGAGCTTCTATGGAGGAAGTTTAGGAAGGAAATATTGAAGACTGATGAAGAGATTGACGATGCCGTGTCGAGGCCGAGCAATCGTAGAAGGGATAGCGGTAGCCGTACCAGGTCGACTTCGGCTGGGAAAGTGACTAACGGAACAGCGCCCGTGTCTATCCGTTCTTTTGTTCCTGACCGCAGCTCGTCGTCCAGCAGTAAAGCAAGTAGTCCGCCTCGCCCTCGTGCCCAGTCTGCTCTCTCTGTATCACTTGCCTCTTCCACGTTCCACCATCCTCGAGCGGATGAAACTCAGAAACAGGCGGAAACGACCACGCAAGGATCTCAGTTGGCAGCTGCAGTCGACGTATCTTCGGATGACTCTTTGGATGACGATGTTTCTACTGGCCGTAAGACACCGTCTAGATTTAGGTCACAGTCGGTGCCGACACGCATCAGGGACGATAGTAGCAGCACCATTCCGTCTCCATTCCTTCGGAATATGGATCAATCGAAGGATATTGCCGCAAGCCTCCGATATTTTGCCAACCTCGATGAGCATATGGGCCGTGCTCCGTCTGCCGATACTGGGGACGAAGATGCGAAGACCGCTCAGAGTCCAATGGCAGTTGCGGCGGATGACAGGGACACGAATAAGGGCGAAGGTCCTAGTACCCCGCCTGAAACCCGAAAGAAATCTCGCTCACGGAGTAGGGCACGAGACGTGGAGGGAAGTCCGAAGAAGGATGGTGATATAAAGTCGCGACGGAAAGTGACATTCAATGTTGAGCCTGCTGTGGTGACGATCACCAGGGAGGTGACCGCGGAGAAAGAAGCTCAAGAAGCTTCCCGAGCACAGGAACGATCCGGAGGTATGGGACCTCACTTCATTTTAGGGTATAGACTGACGTTGTTCATCTCGGTGTAGATATGATTTTCGACCTTGATGATGATGCCAATGGGGCGAACGGCTCGGGTCCGCCCAGTTTGCCTCTTCATGAACCCGCCCGTGCACCACGGCGTCCACGTGGGCGCCGGCATAAAGCCAGCGATGAGGGCTTGCCGCAGTCATATTCTTCGCTGCGTCCTGCATCGCTACCAGCTCCGTCTAATGCGCGGCCTGCAACGGAAGAGGATGTGTTGGACAGTCCTAGATCACTCAGATTCGATGCACCTCTATCAGAAGAACGGCAGCGGAAGACAAGAATGATGAAGCGTGACGAAGACGATGATGAACCTTTGGATCCACGGGAGGAGGAGATTCTGAAATTGGTGGCCGCTGGCACACCAAGCCATCGTGGCGCGTGGAACAAAGAGAGTAGAGCCTGGCAAACGTTCGTACAGCGACAGGATAAGAGGTCGAAAGTCTCGAATGCGGCTTCTATAACAGAGGAGAATGGAGACGAAGACGAGTACGAGGAGGACGCTGATGCCGGGATCTTTGACGATTTCGAAGATCCGTCCGAGAGTGATCCAGATGAGATGGAGAGCTCGTACTCCAACGGTCAGCCAGACTTTATAATTGGCATGTTGTCGTTACTGATGTATCTTGCAGACAAATCTCCGTCAGGTTTGAAATCTCCTCGGCTCGGTTCGTCAATGCCCATAGCCATTGGTCCACTATCGGGATCAAAGAAGGTGCTCGGTATACCTTCATATCAACCAAAGACGTCCTTGTCAGATCGTCCTGGCCTGATGGTGCCGGTCCTCCGGCCACCTCAGACCAAGAGGAGTGATACTTCTGCGGCGCTGCGGAAGGCGTCGTATGCTGAGCGTGACAGAATGAGAGAGAGGGATCCTGGCGCTCTGGATTTCACAACTGAGGACGTAGGCGAGGAGGAAGACTCTGATCCTGAGAACGTCGCCGGTCCAGGGAGTCTTGGTCGACAGCGTGCACTGAAGATTTTGGAAGCACGGAGCAAGGTGCCTTCTGCCAGCATGTGGAGGAGTCTCGCAGAATGATATTTCCGACTGACAGTGTGGTGCGCGTATGTAACTTACTGTGCTTCTACCTAAACTGTAGCCAAGCAATGTATTGATCTGTTGTTTCGATTTTTATTGTGCTAATGAAATGGGGCCGGCATTCGGCATCCCTTCCTCTCAAATACTCGGCACTTAATGCGAACTATAGCAGCCAGCCATCATGCCAGTGGGTCTTGCGTCTTGGTTGGACAGTGGCGTTGACTGGCAATATACTACATACATATGATAAATGCTACAATTGTGTACATGCATGCAGCCGGGTTGATAAGGCATTAGAACATGAACGGCCTTCTGAGTGCATTCGCAGCGAAAGACATCGAACGAAGGCTGTTCTCCTCCCGCTGTTGTTGCATCAGCCGCTGAGCTTCGGGAGACGACAGATCCAGCATCGGAGGCGGAGCATAACCGCGACTTGTCGAAGGAAGCGCTCTGAAGGACGGCGGTGCTTTATCAAGCTCTTTGCGAAGCTTCGCAATTTGCTGCTTCAGAACAGAGCTGAAGTCCAACTTGTCCTTACCACCTTTGCCCTTGCCATCGTCGCTAACAAGCAGCACGAGTGTCGAGACGCTGAGGAACTGATCAGTACAGTGTAGCGGCACGGTAGAGGATGTAAACAGACAAAGCTTCCTTGAGGTAGGCGAAGCTGAATTTGTCGGTCAACTTCGCGACTTCGGTCACCAAATCATCGGGGAAATCGACGGCATCGTTATTCTCCAGCTTCTTCTGCCAGTATTTACAGTATAGCGCACGCTCCTCGAGGTCTGGGTCATCGAAGAGGCTGAAACACCGATGTCAGATTTGGCGGCTAATTACCCGAGCTAGGTGCTGCACTTACTACTTGCGATCAAACCTGCTGGGTCGAGTAGACAGAGCAGGGTCAAGCTTCTCGACATGGTTTGTGGTGCCGATGAGCAGCAGGCCGTCGTTACCCTCAAGACCGTCGACCTGGTTGAGGAAGAAGGAGCGATTTCTGTCGTTAATTAGGCTATCCAGGTCTTCCATTATCAGAACGCAGGGCGCAAGCTGGCGAGCTTTGTTGAATACCATAGCCATAGACGCCTCTTCGCCGGCATAACCTGAAGTACCTTGAGTGTCTTATGATCCGACTGTGCCCAGAAGAGATTGTGCATACTCTGGAAAGACTTCACGTAGAGGGGCAGGTATCCCTTCTCCTCGCAGCCCTTCATGATAGCCTTGATACTGATGGTTTTGCCGTTGCCTGAGAATCGTCAGGGCTCGCTACGTAGTACTTGAATGAAGACGCTTACCTGGAGGACCGTACATAATCAATCCACGCTGAGATTCATGGCAGGTCAGATAGGCTAGTAAAAATCAGGGCAGTTACCAACCTTCCAGGGGATAGCAAGCTGCTTGTACAGGTCCTCAGAGGAGAAGAACCCGAAAACATCCTTCTGAAGTGCGGTCTTATACTCTTCCTTCAAGATGACGTCCTTCCAGTCGGCCTTCTGCACTTCCGTCCACAGGCCCGCGTCTTTCTGCCAGAAGCCCTGGTTGAAGACCCAGATTTCTTCATGCACCTCGGTATTCCATCGACCGACACTCATCAGGTAGTCGTTTATAGGATCTTCAGGGCCATCATGCAGAATAATACTGTTTTGTATGAGTGCGAATCCGTCACGCCACTGAGGAGCTAGATCAGAATACTTGAGAGGACGTTGCCAGTCTCATGTACCTTTGTGACATATAGAGTGAACTCGTAATTCTAGAGAAGATATTCAAAATACTGCTTCAGGGAGCATGTTCATTCACGTACACTCCATGCGACTTTGAAAGAGCCGAACAGGACTGAGTTCAAGAGCACCCCTGGTCCCATCGTGGAACGACGCGCCAGGGAGAGGAATACGGTATTCTTGATTATGTCCGAGGGTACTATGGGTTGGACAAGAGCATCCGGGAACCTGAGCAAGTCGTCGCTGCTCATCACAATTGTGTGGTTCGGATACAGCTTGCGCAAGGCTTGTGCCCTAGGTATTACTTAGCGCAGGGCGGAGCTGAACAAGCAATATACTATCTCACCCGTATAATTCTGGTGCACTTCGTTTACCAGACGCTGAAGGTTTGCCACAGTTATTCAGGAGCGATCAAACTCAGTCCGAATGAGAACCTACATTGGTCAAGCCAGTAGCCCAACAGAGGATCTGCACTCTTTGCGAGATCGACTTCATTGAAAGAGACATTGATGAAAGCGTCTTCCAAGTTCGACTGCGAGTTATTTGAAGGGTTCATACTGGCAGGAATATCCTGAACGACTGGGTTATGGCAACCCTGCTTTACTGCGGTGCGCAGTCTGGGACAGCGCCCGAGTACGTACTTGCATCTTAATCGGCCAATGCGGGCGGGCGGGAAAGCACTGAGAAGACGGTGATTGCCTTGCGGGGCATTCTTCCACGTGTTCGACGCGTGGGATAGGCTGGAAGACTTCGCGCTGGTGGCGCGCCATCCCAAACTTTCCCGACGCCGACCATGACGAGGACGTCGACTGTGTTCACCGTCGCCGGTGTCACTCTCATTAGTGGACTTCTCGTCTACGCTGTCTACTTTGACTACCGCCGCAGGAACGATGCCTCTTTCCGGAAGCAACTCCGTGAGCGCCCTTTTTATTCAGTGCCACAACTTTACAAATCGTGTACCGTTCTTCAGGCAAGGAGAAGAAGAAGATCGACAAGCACGTATCGCAGACGAAGGCAGATGCCTCTGTATCCATTGACCCTGATGAGCTGCGTGCGGCGTTAGAGAAGGTACGGAGCGAGGATATGCCTGCCTCCTCCGCAGAGAGGGAGCAATTCTTCATGTCGCAAGTGGGCATGGGAGAGCAACTTTGTACACAAGGTGAGCAGGTTTTAATAATCTGTTGGCAGCCCTTGTTCAATGCCGCCACATCAGGTCCTGTCTTCCACTTGCCCGCTGCATTATGCTTCTACAGAGCTCTCCGGGTCTACCCATCTCCCGTTGAGCTCATAGTCATCTACCAAAAGACCGTGCCGGAACCGGTGTTCAAGGTATGCATAGCGTTCCGTCTATGGACTTCAGCTGACGCCTTTTTAGATTGTCATGGACTTGATGAACATGGACGTGAGTGAGCCTTCTTCATCGTCCGGTTCCGCAAACCAGGCAGGCAATTCCGAGGAGGAGGAGGAGCCCAGCCCGGTCAGCCCAGTCAGGAGCAGCCCTCCTTCGGAGACGTCATCGCATGAGTGGGATAGAGTGACGGACCCAGGCAGCCAGACGTCGGCAGCATGAAGTCCTCGGAGTTGACCGTCTGTAGCCGTATGCCCTTATAGCTTCATGTCCCAACCTTCTTTATCTAAACACTGATCTGCTTTAATGTATATCATTTGCTTCCTCTTCCACGCGTGCAGGTCAAAGAAAGAGTCGAAGGTGAGCTGAGTCGATGGCATCGTAGACCAGGACTGAGCTCCATTCGGGCCGATGTGTAGGTTATTACAATACATTCCCCCCGAAGAGCATGAACGTCAAGGTAGATCAAGCTGAAGCGGCTGATGGTAAGAAGAAGATTCTCGTTGCAGCCAAAGATATAAAAGCCGGCGATGTCATCTATAAGGTTCTCCTACTTGCGAGATATTCAAACGCGCTAACTAACGAAGTGATGCAGGAGCAACCGATTGTGACTGTTTTGGACCTTGACCTGGAGGGTACCGGGCGCTACTGCACGCAATGCTTCCGCCAAATTGAGGAGGACACTGCCGTTTTTGCCGAGGACGACCGCCTGAGTGCCGTATATTGCTCCAAGGATTGCCAAGCGAGGTCAAAATCGCAGTCTGAAAACATCCTCTTTGGAATCGAGCCTCTCCTACCTCCTGAAATCGCTCCTGATCTCACAAACCTAGATGAACGCAAAGCCGCGCAGCAGGCGTTCGTCGACTACCTCAAGCGCAGAGGCAAGGCCGTTCCTCTTCTCGTGTCCAGGTTCCTTGCGCGTCAGGTCGCATCTGAGACGATGAAGATGGTTCCGGGTGTTGCTGGGTCCACTCCAGTTTCGTCAAACTCCATCGAAGACGGGGAATACTCGTTGATGGATCATATCGAGAGACTCCGGTATTTGGTTACTAATGTGCCTGAGGAAGAGGTTACGCTGGTGTCGGGTGTTTTGAAGACTGCGCTCCCTGGCATTGAGGCTTTCGTCTCGCAAGACAGGCAGACCGTCCTGTCCGGGAAGATGGCATACAACGCCATCGGTGTCTGCTTCGGAAATGGCAGGAATGACAAAGTAAAATGGATATTCTTACCATGATTCGAGGAGTATGCTTACATGGCCATTTGCAGCCTGACACGGGCGAGCGTCCGGAGGACAGAGAAAGGACGAGAACGCCTTTCGGAACCTCGAAACAGATAGGCAGCGGCTTCTATGCCGTCTCGGCCTATGTGCGTTACACACTTTGCCGATGGTTTCACAGAAATCTGACAGACTGCCCTAGATCAACCACTCCTGCGACCCGTCCGCTCGCCCGTCGTTCAGCGACGGTACCGCTGAGTTGAGCCTCATTGCCAACCGCGACATCAAGGAAGGAGAAGAGATCACCATGGCATACGTGGACGTGTCTCAGCACCCTGACGAGTCACCTGTGGATGCCAGGAGACGTCGTCGGATCGAACTCGCTCGAGGCTGGAGATTCGCTTGCACTTGTACGAAATGCTTGGCGGAGGGCGCCCAAGGGGGTGCGGCAGACACTGATGTTCCGGACCAAAAGGACGAGTCCAAGGTGGAGGAGGTTGTCCAGCGCGTCGAAGGACGGTAAATGTGGACGCGTTCAAGTTCAGAACTGATGTCTTCGCTCTGGACATAAAGTACTGTAACGGTCACATAATTGTAATGGACTTCATTTCCTCCCCTGCTGTTGCATAGCTCTTGTCAACACGTTGTACGTACATGCATGCCTACACTCCAGTTCAAAGCAGTTCTCCCCGCCAGGGAGCTTGTGAGCTTCCACAATATTGCGACTCGGAAGCGCATGACGACGGGTATCTGAGACGTACGCTGGGGAAACTATGCACGGCTATCCGGGCGAGATCAATAAGAGAGTGAGCGGCACCTGACTAATGCTAGAAGGACTCGAGGTCAGAAAAAGCCTGTAACAAGATGGTCCCGGACGTATGAGTGCTCCAAAGGATATCGTGCAGATGAAGGTGCAGACCAGATCCGTTGGCAAGTGAGACAGAACGGGGCAGCACCATGAGGCACAGGAAATGCCATAACATTGACCAAGAGCGGCTAGTCCGAGAACTGGCATGCCAGCCGGCGGGACTTTGAGAGAAGCAAGAGCGACTGGCGAATCTGGACCCACAAGGAAAATGTGGGATACGTTGGTGTTAACTTCCTTCCAGATGAGAAAGTCTGCTCAATGCACAAGAGCATTAGCTATTGAACGGCAGCTGTCTGGAGCAGCCTTGGAATTCTCTTCAATCGAGGCCAGTGTGGTGCGACCATATGAGCATCAGCTCGGCCATACGGTACGCGTCTCGTTGTTCCCGGCAGCAAGGAGAGAGATAATATTCTTATAGAGGAGAGACCCGCTGACCATGAGGATGGAGGCCAACCCAGTTGAACCGGCATTAATATTCAGCCTTCCATTCCGGCGTTTAAATAAGCATTTAAAGCTGCCGGCAGTCCCGGTCATCCGCGTCTCCCCTCCGCGTTCTCTGCTCAATCCGACCACAAATTGGAGAGCATGAGAAATGCCCGGAATAGCACATCAGCATCTATGATCGGGATCGCAGCCGCTGCCAGCAGCCAGCAGCCCTTACGACGCTACAGTAGACGGGATGTCTAGTCCGAAATATGTTTCGTACCAAGAGGTCCAGAAGCACACGTCCAGGGACAGCTGCTGGATGATCATAGACGGACAAGTCTACGATGCCGCGCTCATAATGGAGTCACATCCCGGCGGAAGCGCCGTTTTGCTGAAGAGCGCCGGAAAGGACGCGACGTACGTCTGTGCACAACTCTCCGCAAGGTTCACCCTGACCAAATATTGTATCCACGCGGATAGGAAGGCATTCAAGCCTGTGCATCCGCCTGGAACGCTATCGCAGCTCCCTGCTCATGCAGTTATCGGACCTGTTGATCCTGCGACGGTACCGAAGGAGGCCACACAGCTCTTTGAAGAGGAGAAGCGGATTCTCAAAGCGCGAGCATCCTTACCTCCTCCGTCTGCAGCCATTAATATACAGGATATAGAGGTACGTTGGCACTCCATGAACTAGAGCTATCAATGATGCCGATGGCCCTCACGAATCAAGGAGCTGGCACAGCAAGTCTTGTCTACACAAGCTTGGGCATACTATCGCTCGGCCGCGGATCATGAAAACTGTAAGTATCACCGTTGCCGGCACACGTTCGAGGTGATTGAACAGGAAATCAGCATATTTCGAAAATGCGGCCGCTTTTCGTCGTTTCTGGTTTCGCCCCCGGGTGTAAGTTCTCAACAAGGCGCATATAGCTACTAGTGAACACATTTGGCAGACTGAACAAGGTGTCGGTGCTATCGACGAAGACTACCATGCTCTCTGTCCCATGTTCATTACCAATATACATCACGCCAACTGCTCTGGCGCGACTTGGTCACCCAGACGGTGAGATGAATTTCACGCGTGCCGCGGCGAAAGAAGGACTTACACAGGGGGTACGTAAGTCTGAGCTCTGATTACTAACACGGATAAGTGAATTTGATCTATAGGTGTCTGACTATGCTAGCTGCTCCGCTGAAGAAATCATGTCCGTGAAGCGCCCCGACCAGGCAGTCTTTTTCCAGGCATGTCTGCCTAGTCGCATTTACACCTGTATGATCATCCAATGACTCTGAACAGCTGTATATGTCAACGGACAGAAAGGCGGCGGAGTCAAAAATCAGGAGCCTTGAAGGGTTGGGCTTCAAGGCGCTGATATTGACCGTAGACGCTATCGTGGCAGGAAAGAGAGAGCTTGACCGAAGAGCCAAAGCTGATAACACTTCTGCGGTAGGGTTGCGCTCTCACCTGGTGATGCATTAACGCTGAATGTAAAGTCCAGGCCCCAGTGCAGGTCCAGAATGCAACTGGCTCGGAGGCGGGACTCGGTGTGGCACACGTATGTGCGCTCCCCTTGGATGCGATGCTATCGCTGAGAGTGGCGAATTTAGACACTCACAGGAAGATTGGATGCCGACGTTTGCTGTACGATCTGAGATGACTTGGGGAGGTCGGTGTCTAACGTTTCAAGCAGGGGACGATATTGCGTGGATTAGAAGCCTCACGAAGCTTCCCTTGGTCATTAAAGGAATACAGTCCGTCGAGGTATGTAACAGCTGTTTTGTATTGATCAGAAATGCCTGATCTTTATGGCAGGATGTCGTTATAGCCTTCAACCACAAGGTCGACGGTGTTGTTCTGTCCAATCATGGAGGTCGTTCACTTGATTTGTGCGGCCATTCTTTCTCTGCGATGCTTGTGGCCATAAACTTATGGACAATCCTAGCTCTCCAGCTCCCATGACGGTCCTCTATGAGCTGAGCCAATTAAGGCCTGATCTTCTATGGCGGAGTGATTTCGAGGTCTACTTAGACGGCGGGGTAAGCCGAGGAACTGACGTGCTCAAAGCTCTCTGCCTGGGTGCGCGAGCGGTGGGCATGGGTCGCCCGTTCCTGTACGCAAACAGCCTCTGGGGCGAGGAAGGCTGCCGCAGGGTCGTGGAGAGTACGTGTACCAATCCTTCTTGCGCTATATCTTGCCGCTGACAGAATCCAGTAATGAGGGAAGAAATTCATACCTCGATGCGGTTCCTGGGCGTCAACAGTCTTGCGCAATTGTCACCGAACATGGTCCGCTACGTCGATAGAGACCCAGTTCGATGCCGACTGTAATGGTCGGCATTTCTGCTTCACGCACACATGATAGTCATGGTCCTTCTTTTACGTTGGGATTACTAGTAGGAATATGCTGTCATCTTAGTCCGCGTTAAACTGTTCTTCTTTCTCCTGATCCTATACTCTGGCCACGTATAATGTACGTGGTACCCTCTTCCATCACGGCATAGCTGCGGACAAAATGACGATCGACGGACAGTGTCAGGCCACACGTTATATAGAGCCGCCACAGCGTCCGTAAATGGAACACCAGCCTCGAAGGTGGCGTGCGGCGTCAGTCGCGCATGCGGCGATACCCCAGCGTGTCTCGACTTCTCCGGCCAACTCACACTGTACCCCGTTGCTGATCTCCCTGGCGCTTACGACTGTCCCCTCGGTTTGGCCAGGACGCTGGGCCCGACCTTGACGCTCTGAAGGCTAGGACCTCTGAAGCGCGAGGATGAATTCATTGACCTACCTCTCCCGTCAATTCGATGTCTTGGCCTCGCAGAAAGTGCCAGAGCGTCACGGACGTCGCAGAGACTCTGAGGGCGCTCTAAAACGCGTCTGTACCAGTCTCTCGCTGAGCGACTCGGCCAGAAGGACTGCTTCGCCGCTGAGGCGGTCCGCGTCCTCGCCTGGTGGCTTCACCGAGGGAATCTCGATCAAGCAATCGATACATGAACCCGTTACCCATCTTGCTGGACGCACAGAGCCCCAGCCGCAGAGGTTCTTCTTCATCCGGATCTTCTGGGTGTTCTGGGATGCTGTCTGCGCGGCGTGGGCAGCCGTCTCGTCACGAGGAAGAGTCGAGGAAATCTCCGCAGTGAAGGTCGAGCGGTTGGGAGGCGCGACAGGAGAGGAGAGCGAGGATGAGAGTAGAGATGAGAAGCATGTATTACTACAGCAGGGGTCGTCTCCGCCGCAATCGCCTGATTCATTATTACCGTCACCCTCCGCAATCGGACATCGCAGACTCCTCCCGGTCGACCGTTCTCCGCCGGAGACATCCGTTCTTGCTGATGACCTTGCTTCACTCTCCTCTCACTTCAGGCTTTCGTCCAGAGAATCCACACCCCCATCTACCTCCACGTCTTCCGAGGCTTCTCAGCCATCCTCCGCGCGTCAGCAGCCCTTGCCCCGGAAGACACCTCTTCACCTTCCGAAGACGCTTGTTCTCGATCTCGACGAAACGCTGATACACTCTACTTCAAGGCCGATGTACGGGGCGCGGGCAAGAGGCAGGGGCTTGTTCGGATTTAGCGGTCTTTTTGGCCGCAAGGAGAAGGGCGCAGGGAAGATTGTAGAAGTGGTTCTGGGTGGAAGGAGCACGTTATATCACGTCTACAAGCGACCGTTTGTAGACTATTTCCTCAGAAAGGTGAGCTCATATTGCCACATATTGCTAGATGATCAGTCGTCTGTATTGTGGCGCAGGTCTCTACATGGTATACCCTGGTCATCTTCACAGCGTCCATGCAAGAATACGCCGATCCAGTTATTGACTGGCTCGACGCCGGCCGGGGCATACTGGCGACGCGACTATTTCGAGAAGTACGTGCTTCGTCGCCTTTCCTCACATGCTAGACATCCTGACATACATTCGTATAATTAGTCATGTACGCAATTACCCAACGGTTCGTATTCTAAAGACTTGTCCATAGTGGAGCAAGACTTAGCACGGGTGTTCCTGGTCGATAATTCACCGATAAGTTATAGTATAAACGAGGGTAAGCTTTGCCTGTATCCGCGTAACAAACACTGCTGATTAACACTATGCGAACATGACAGCCAATGGAGTCCCTATCGAGGGTTGGACAGACGATCCGCAGGACGAGGCACTGCTCGATCTTCTCCCTGTACTGGATTCGTTACGGTTTACGAGCGACGTCCGGCGAGTTCTCGGTATCAGGGGGTTCTCATGACAGTGAGCATACCGTATAATACCTAACTGTAATATTTCGTTTTGCTTTCGCGCTGGCTGGACTACTTATCAACTAATGTGTTTGTAAGCATGCATACATCTCCATCGCTGGCTAGCTAGACAGACACGCCCTCAGTGGACGCTCGGCTCTCTCTTGGTTACATATTGGTCTAGCTCTGGCATTAGCATCGTCACTTCGTCGTCGCATATTCGTGATCATTGCAATTCGTCCCTAGATACGTCTCTAATGCATCTCTGAGCGCCGTACGCTACTGCACCGTCATATTCGTGCCAGGAGAAAGGTGACTGATGGTACAATTGCTCGGGATACTGGACGTATATTAACACAGATGATATGACACAGGCAAGATGACCAGGGTAGTGTAAAGTAGGCAGGATGACAGAGCGGTAAATCGTATACAGAAGGAGTTGAAGTCCTATACCAGAGAAAGGCGAGTAAATTACATTGCCAGAGAAGCTTGTAGCTCCCTGAGTTGCGCGTCTTCGTCGTCTTCCTCTGCTATCGCTGTCCGAGGTGCTACAGGAAATGAATATACGTCACTTGGGAGGGGAATAGCCTCACCTTCCGCGACTGGTCGTGATGGGGCATGTGCTGGAACGTGATCGGCCTCCATCAACCGCTCATTCAGCTGGTCTTGCTCCAATTCCGCCAACTCATTCTTCAAATCCTCCTATCGGAATCGTCAGTGGAGATACATAGAATCGTTAGAAGATACTCACATCGTCAATGTCAATGCCAGCGTTCATAGGGTTTGATATTGCGTCCGAGATCTCGTTCGCAATCGCTCTCTGCTCCTCGATAGCAGACATGGTAGCGTCGACCTTGTCCATTGTCCTAGTTTGCGGGTCTTATCAGGAAAAGGTCTTGACCACCATGAGCGATTGGACACGCACATGTTTCCGTGGATCGTCTTCAATACATCCGCGCCCTTCTTCATAGCAGCCATTGTCTCCGCATTCAAGTTCGCGGATTCGAGCGTATTGACCTGGGATTCTAACTGTAGTCGCGTCCCCGCTAATTTATCGAGCTCCGTTTCATGCGCCTTTCTCCGTATCAAAGCCTGCTTTGCGACTGACGTAGATCACTCTGGTCCATATGAGTGACATTTGAGCGTCGGGAGACCCCACTCACTGTTCTTGTTCGTAACAGCGTTCGCCTTGGCCTTCTTAGTCTCCTCCTCAATCTTCTTCTGCAAGTACTCTTCCTTCTTCTCTATGAGTTGCAGCTGCTGCCTCAGGCCAACGATAGCTTCTCGTGCCGCCTGCTTCGCGTCCTTCCGCGCACCAAAGTAGCTCATAAAGCTTGCCATCATCTACGTTGTTCGTCAAGCAGGGCGTAAGAAAAGGATGAACTGAAGCTGATAGGGTTATATGTAGGACACAGGAGCCTCCAGCGTAGAGGTATTCCGTAGGTGGCTGAACCAGTAGCGATGCACTGCGCCGCACTCTTCGCAAGCGTCACTGTTATGATCGACCGATAAGGAAATCACCGGGAAGGCCGCTCATGGGTATCGTTAAATCATAGTGTGTTTACATGGAATAATGACAATATAGACAAATCAGACACATAAAATAGAAGAGTAGAAATGTAGAGATGTGGATGGTAGTCGAACATCACAGCAACCTACGCCCACTTCAAAAACCTCGAGTAATTCATCCCAGGCACCCACCCATGCCACTTGGGATGCAAATACAGATGCATCGACATGCAAGCACACGACCTCCCCCTGGTCTTCACCGCAATACCCGCCAATACCGCTAACTCCAGATACTGCCTCAGCTTCCGCACGTTCGCATCTTGGTATATCTTCTCAATGGGATGTTGACTGAGGGTGGCTATAGTCTCCTCGATCTTTGCCGTATCCGCACAGTTCTCTCCTGTCACCCGGAACCATTCAAGAGCACGAGCCAAGGGGAGGAACTCGCGCGGGATGTTCTTTTCCGAATCATTCCGAATCTGTATCGTATGCCGGTCCCGGGAGACGAAATCTGCGCACAAACCGCCAGACGAGGACTTCGATTGAGTTCTGACCGCGTCGCCGTCCTTCTTGACCTGTGTCAAAACCCGCGAGCTTCCATTCTTCTCAGACAAAGGCGGACGAGTCTGCTTAGCTTGCTGCGCGGCGCAGGGAACGCCACCAGCCTCGCTCGACGATTTCGAAGGTGCAGATGCTTGATTAGACTGAAAAACAGGATCGCTGTGCTTGCGGAACGAAGGCAGCTTCCTCGGTGTGGTGTAATCGAGTCCTGCTATACCAGGCATTGGCAAATCTGAACTAGTGATCCTGGGTATTTCGATAGGGCTAGATAGAGGAGAAGGACCAGCAGACTGAGAAAGAGACGAGCTTGAGTGCACCAGGGTGTCCGAGGTAGGGTAAGAGGAGCCACTAGAAGGCAAATCTGGACCAGAGTAGCTGGCAACCTTGGATGAGGAAGAGGAAACACTAGCAGATAGATGGTGGCCCGATTCCGGCGGCTCTTTTGGAGTTGACGAAGAGACGGCACTAGTAAAGAGACGAGAGCTTAGGCCAAGTGGGGCGCGTGGGGCGGATGCAGGGAAAGTGCTGGCGGTCAACCGACAGTCGAGTACTGCAAGAGGACCCGGAGCCACAGATGCTGAAGGAGCCAGCCCTACCGAAGTCCTGGGGAGTTTCTCGAAGGACGGCACCTTGCGAGCTTCCGATGCCACCGGAGCTGTGCGAAGGACACGTTCAGGAGGACAGCGATGTTCTTCCACGGATAGTGTTTTCTTACAAAGGCGCTTTGATGGTTCTTCATCATCAGAGTGAGCTTCATTGAGACGTCGTTTGACCGCAGTAGCCATGGTCCTCACAACATTGCACTGCGCTCGGTCCAGAGAATTGCGGCGTTCGGCAGGTCGCGGGCGCTCGCTTCCTTGCGGGCTTGATATCAGCGTCCGTATGTCAGCTTCTGCAGCTTCCCAAGACCTTCTAGGAGCTGTCAGAGACGAATGAGGCTTGATGACCGAAGCAAGGTCGTCCTCATGCCACCTAATTGCCTTCCGTTGTACAGGTTTAGGAGGCAAAATATTAGACTCCCAGGAAAAGGTTAGGCAGGCAGAGATCCTGATCGTCGACGATATCCTGGGCGTGATGAGCACGACGCGGTATAGCCTCATTCGCAAGACAGAGACCGCGTAAGCGAAGTCGGAGTCCCCAGTAATGAGTATCACGGTAGCTGGTGCCTTAGTCTCCATAGCCCAGGCGAGCATGTCCACTGACATGGAGGTCATCATCAGCGTCACACGAACGTGGAAGATGACACACCAATTATGACCTTGTCAGCTACTTCTTTCGAGTTGCGGTGGGGGGTGTCGATCAACAACACGCCAGATGCCTGCAGCTGTGCGCGGAAGGTAACTGGTTTGACTTTTGTAGAGAGGAGACCGAGGTCTATGTATGCCTTGAACGAAGTGACCTTGCCGAATCTGTTCGCTATATGGCGAATGTTCTCCGTTAGGGCGACAGCATCTAGACTGGAGGAAGGTGTGCAGTTCTCTACAAAAAGAATGAAAAAGAGGATGCCGTTGGATTTAGGGATGGATAGCTACCGAAATCCCAAAAGATGGAGACGCTCTCCTGACTGATAGTTGACATATTGCTGTGGCAGACCCGACAACGAGAAGGAGAGTCAGTAGAAGTCCGAGAACTGGGAAGATGTGCCAAATAGCCAGCTATGCGGCGAGAGCTGCGGTAGAGAAAGTAGCAGAGGAAGAGGTTGAGGGAAAGAGGAAGCCAAGAGGAAGTCGAACTTCTTCGCGGCTGACATGTATGTGACCGTCGTGTGACAAGTCGCGACGCGCCCGGGACCCCGAATCGCGCTCGAGCCAAAGCAGCAGGTTTGCGTAGTACAAAATCAATACTGACGAGAATGAAATCTAAACTAATGAACGTTCATACGGATACAGATAACGACTATGCTGACTTTCCTGAATCCTCCTTTAAACTCACAATCCTATTCAGCACAATAAAATCGTTGGCCCTGCGTCCGGGTTTGGCGTCCGGAATCTCATCCAAGCACGCCACTCTCGCATCCTTATCCAACGCGAAATACGCCACCCTCAAGCCCTGGAATCTCACACACTCCTTCCCCACCAGCTGCTCGCTCGTTGCCACCGGCGTCCCATCACCCACACGCTCACCATCTCCTGTGCTCTTCTTGGCCTTCTCCGTCCTCTCCATACTCTCTCCCTTCGCATGCTCATACGCCTTCTTCGCAAGGTCCCAGAAGCCGACCTCAACCATCGCGCCTTTCACCACCTCCAAGCTGCTTGAATTGATATCCGCGCGGAAATCGGGTTGCGCCGCCGAGGGGTTGTCGCTCTTGAACAGACGGTGGAATATGCGCATCTCGTCGACGCGCACGGGGCTGCCTACCTCGGGGATCTCCGCAACCCACTGGATAAATGCCTTCGGCTTCGCAGGCGCTTTTCCGTCCTTCCCGTCCTCCAGTCTGCAGATGAGCTCCGTCACCTCTCCTGTGGCAGAGTCCGTCTTAACCGATGTGCAGGTAATGGGGTGCGGCCCCTGGAACAGGCCGACCGTCTTGTTGGGTGCGAGGCGGAAGTAATCCTTGCTATCAACCGTCCGGAAGTCCTCCTTGTCGATGTATATATGCTTCGCAAACGGTATCCTCGACGTGCCAAGCTCTGGAACCTTCGGATGCAACGGCTTCTCCACCCATACAACCTCCCCGTCCGGCATGTTCTCGATAGTCACCTTCAGCGGGCTGACGACCATGAGCAATCTGGGCGCACTACTCTCCAAATAGCTCCGGACGCTCTGGTCGAAGCGCGCCTCCTGGATGTTGCTGCCGGCCGTCGAGACTCCTAGCCCGCTCACAAAGGAGATGATCGCACCCGGTGGGATGCCTCGTCGCCGCAGCGCAATGAGGGTGTAGAGTCGCGGATCGTCCCAGCCTGTGACATATCCTTCGTTGACCAATGCCAAGATTTTACGCTTGGACATGACAGTCCCTTCGATATTGAGCCTGCCATATTCAGATTGCCGAGGCTTGTAGACCTCGACGGCGTCACAGAGCCATTCGTACGATTGACGAGACGCAACGAACTCTGTGGTGCATAATGAATGTCTGCGAAATAGATGAAATGTCAGGACGGCATGCCAAGTAATGACATGGAAGCGACGTACGTGATGTTCTCAAAGCTATCACACAAACAGTGTGTGAAGTCATACGTTGGATAAATCTTCCAGTGGGCGCCCGTCTTATGGTGTGGGCTCTCTAGCACTCGATACGCAATGACATCCCACATCTGAGGGTTTCCATCTTCCAGATCCTGTTTCATTCGGAGGACGGCTTGGGCGGGCTTGTATTCGCCGTTCTTCATCTTCTCAAACTCGGCCAGAGATTCAGAGATGGGTCGCGTCCTGTGCGCACAAGCAATTCGGGGACCGCGCGTCTCGCCACCGCGGTTGGCTTTGATTTGCTCCGCTATAAGACCATATCTTGCATTAGCATGTAGAAGCGTAAAAGGCAGGAAAGCATACATACGTGTGCAATTGCAGACGTACCCCTTATCCCTCTTAATCAACTCCACAGCCAACTCATACAGCCTTTGGAAATTATCACTCGAATACGTGATCTTCCACGGCTCATACCCAAGCCACCTCACCATCTCCAATATACTCTCAAAATACCTTGCCTCCTCCTTCTCCGGGTTCGTATCATCGTACCTCAAGTAACACCGGCCGCCGTGGTGCGCCGCATACCCAAAGTTCACAAAGATCGCTCGGGAGTGCCCGATATGTAGGTAACCGTTGGGCTCGGGCGGAAACCGGGTGTGAACTTTGCCTTTAGTGAAGGCGAGGTGGGCTTGGCGGAGGTCTTCGCGGATTTGAGGGTTCTCACCGACTTTGTGGAGGGAACCGAGGAAGCCTTGTTCGAAGACGCTAGAGGTAGATGCCTCTGATATAGGCGCAGCAGCTTGGGTGCCGGGTTTTGAAGGTGCATCCTTCTTCGCCTCCTAATAGAAGAGTAAGCTGTACCATGAGCTATGAGTTGAGTGAAGATATCAGGCCTGAACATACCTTGGCCTTCCCTTTGGCAGCCTCTTTTGGACCAAGCTTTTCAACGAAGGCTCTTTCAACAGTAGCCTTAAGCTCTAGAGGATTTGCCCAACGGAGCTCAGAGGTGCCCTTCAATGAGCCAATAGCTGACCCGAGATTGTTCCAGGCCGATACAGCACTGGAGGAGACGTATTCGGTAACCTTGGCGTACAGTTCCTCGGGAGTGATGCTATATCCTAATAAATAATCAGCAACCGAGGGTTCCTTCTTAGCAGGGTATGACAGACCAACACCACATTCCCGATCAAACTCTGTCTGATCCACGGGTAGAGGATGCGAATCAAGGTATTTCACAGCAGCTTAGCATATGGTCACGTCAGGATACCGAATTTCATAGATAGCACTATTCTACTCACCGCTAACCTGATCTGTGCTCTTTAGTCTCTCGTCCAAAATAGCGTCCAAAGCGTAGCTCCTCTGGCCTTGCTCCAGCTTCGAACCTTGAACAGCAAGAGCGGCAGTCAGAGTACCCTGCTTTTCATCCAGACCCTTCGCAGTGAGGTTGTGCTTTTCGATAAGCTCCTTCAGGATAGCAGCACTCTTCGCGTTCTTTGCAGCTTCAGCAGCCTTGGACTGGGCAAGTCCGATCGTCTTGAAGAGGGTGATGAGGTCCTCAACATCCGCATTCGACAGGCTTGCTTTCGGTTTGGGAGGTCCCATGGCGGTTGAGAGAAGAGACTAGAATACGAGAAGAAGTGCCTTTGCAGCGAAATCCGAGTCAAGATCGATAGACGCGCTAAATATAGCACGCGACTGTCAATAGATCTATACATAGATGCTATAGCCATCAAAGCTCGTTTCGTTATAATACTACGGCAGCACGCCCTCTCTTCCTCACTTATTCTGGCGCTTCGCCCTCGTCATCGTCGCATTGCAAGTAATAGGCACTTGCTGCCGTAGAGATTAGACTCGAGTCCGGCACCGACGACTTCGTGAAGCCGACCAGCCATGCCTCCTCGTCGAAGGCCGCAGTTCACGCAGGAGAACATCGACCAGCAACTTCAGCAAATCCACCTCCTCGACCCCCAGTCTTCGTCGGAGAACCTCGAGCAGCTCGGCCCTATCATCAAGCAAATCCACCAGAACAGACAGCAGGAGGCGTATCTGCGGACAGTGCAAGGCCTGATCGAGTCCAAGGATGCTGAAATAGAAAGGATATGCGGCGAGAACTACCAGGACTTTATCTCATCTGTGTCGACATTGTTCACTATCAAGTCCTATACAAAGAACCTGCGGGAGCGCATCACGACGCTAGATGGCAACGTCGCCCAGGTCGGGCGTGGACTGGTAGAGAAGAAGAGGGCGCTCCTGCAGTCCAAGAAGACGGCGGCGAACTTGGACGAGGCTATTGACAATCTCCAGGCATGCCTTCGGGTTCTTGACGTCGTCAACCGCGTTGGCGAAATGGTGCAAGAGGGGAAGTACTGGAGTGCTCTTAGGGTCCGTCATCTACCTCACGCTGTATGTCGTTACACGCACCATAATATAACTACAGTCCCTAGAAGACATACAAAGTATGCCCCCTACATCCCTGTCCCAGACGCCCTTCTTTCAGCACTTGCTGTCATCACTACCGTCCCTCCGTGGCCAGATCAAAGACGCCGTCACTGCCTCCACGAAACAGTGGCTCCTGGACATCCGAAACATAAGTGGCCAAGTCGGAGAACTTGCTTTCGAAGCTATGGACGTCCGCGTGAAGCGCTGGAAAACCCGACGCGAGAGAGACCCTATGCTACGCTCGACACGGGTCGGTAGCGCAGTCGAATGGGTGACCTATGAAAAGACTGAGTGTGGGTAGCCTTGTATCTACTCCCTTGTCCTTGAGTTTCACGGGCACATCCAGTCGATGCGCTCAACAATGAGAACGTCACGGTCGACTTCAAACCCCTCTACCAATGCATCCACATCTACACTGCCCTCGACTCCCTGGATGAACTCCGGAAATCATACCAAGCCGACCGCAAGGCCCAATCCGACCTTATTCTCCCGTCGCCCTTATCCATCTCAGCTCTATCAAACCTCCTGAACGAAATTTCGGGGTACTTCATCATCGAAACGCACGTCCTCAAGACGACGGGCACGTTCCGCTCCGAAAGAGATGTCGAGGAGCTTTGGGACACTTTAACTGGCAGACTCACTGATTTGATTGACTATGCGCTGAAGAGAGAGACAAATCCAGATGAGTTCAGTAAGGCGAAGGAGCTGCTGATTGGCTTCGCTATGACGATGGAGGTCGGATGCATCATCTAAGTTATCTTTCAATGACTTACTTCGGAACACCAGGCTTACGAGTACAACACAACGAACATGTACGCTTTTATCCTCCTCTTGTTCGAGCGGTACGCAAGTCTCCTCGAGAAACAGTTCAAGAAGCGTTTCGACGATGTGAGCACCCTCCTTCCTTTCTCTTTCTCACTTAGTCTAACTCTTCCACAATCCAACCTTAGATCCTCTTGCAAGACGACTCCACTCCCATGCAAGTCGACAGCGCGCAAGAACGCGACGCCGTTTTTGAAGTCGTGTGGATTAGCAAGTCCGAGCGGGAGGAGCTACTTCGGTAAGCCCTCCTTTCCTTTTCATCCTGCACTCTAACAAAGTTCCCGACTTGACATTCGCACTTTTACAGAGCTCCGCTACCACTAGTCCTACCCTGGTCCCAGAGCTTTTACCTCTGCTGCCAATCGGTGGGCTCTTTATATTGTGTCCTGTTTTCGACTGAGAGGCTGACTTGGACGACCTACTTCCTCCAGATTCACACGTTCATCGAGCGCTTCTACCAGTTCGTCGATGGCGTCTCGCAGCACCAGCGCAATGTCGACGAGCTCTTGGGCAAGGTGGGCATCGCACATTCCGTCATCGCTGGGAGATTGTCCTGAATTTTTTCCAGGCCCTGGACTCGCTCTTGTCGACAGATATCAGCGAGAACATCGCGAGAAGGCTCGCAACGACGAGCACGCTCACGCAGATTGCGCAGATGGTGACGAACCTCGAGCACTTCCAGGTGGCGTGCACCGAGATCGAGGGTACCATCCCAGGCCTCAAGTACACCCTTTTTCTCCTTTCCCATATCCCCGCTTACCCCCCATATCTATGGCAGGGCGGCCCAATCCTCCTTTGCCTCCACAATCTCCAAGTCACTTGCCCGCATTACCTCCCTGATTACTTCCAAGCTCGACGACTTCTTCGAGCTCTCTGAGTACGACTGGACGCCCGCGACCCGGGAAAGCGCGCCCAGCGTGTACCTTTACGAGCTGTTCAACTGGCTCACGACGGTCCTCGACTCGCTGGTCATCAAGGACAACTATAAAAATGAGGCGTACCAGGGCGCGGTCAATTATATTGCAAGCTGTCTTATGGTGAGTGCAGCGAGATTGTAGATGGCGGGGAAATGTACTGATTAGCGGGGTGATGCAGGACTTCTTGACGGGACCCAACATTCCCATGATCAATGAGAACGCCATCTCGAATATACTGGTTGACGTCGATTTCTTGGAGGAAGAGCTCAAGGGTATCGGCCGTGGACACTCGACATCTGCATTTGCCGAATTGCGCTCGGTACGCTTTTCCTCATTCCTATAAAACGTTGCTGACAAGGCGTATCACAGACGACCTCAATAACCTTGTCAGACACCGTCCAGGACTATCTCGTCCCCAGCATCCGCCAGACATCATACAGCGCTGTCAAACCCAAGCGGCTCCAAGCCCTGCTCGACAAGCTCGCCAAGTTTGGTGGTTCATGCCGGGACAACCCCTCGCGAGAGAAGGGGGAGAAACGGCGCAGGGAAGCGGAGGCTGTGGGCAGGCTCTTCCCAGGTGAAAGCCGATAATACGCCATTTCTCGGGATCCCAACACTTTCTAGCTTTATGATGTAGGAACCGCCCTGCTCTAATGTGTGCATGATAAGGCTTTTATAACTCGACCTACTGTGGCCGATTTGGGTTTGTACATGAAGGGGAAAACCCGGGAACTCGTCCGTCAAGACGGGGCACTCCAATATATGATATACTCAGACATGAAAACAAGCGTAGGATCAGAGGAACGGCAAAAACACCAGATGTAAGCGACACTTGAGGGAGGTGCAATAGGCTTTCAGTTATCATAAGGAATTCGTGATAGGGGAAAGCGATTTGGTGAAGTCGGGCATGGACCGTAACTCGGCAATTACACCCGTCGCTTGATGTTGGCAGACAACCACTCGAGACCCTCGTACAGACCATCACCGCTCGTGGCGCACGCAGCCTGCGCGATAAAAATCAACGGGCGGCAAAAAGAGCATATATAGGCGATGCTTGCCTGGATAAACCACGTCCTCTGTCTTAACCCGTGGAGACCGAGCTTGTCCGTGATCTCAGCAGCGTTCATGGCATTGGGCAGATCCTGCTTGTTAGCAAAGACAAGGAGGAGGGCGTCCCGGAGCTCGTCCTCATTGAGCATGCGCTGGAGCTCCTCGCGCGCCTCGGAGATACGTTCCCGATCGTTCGAGTCGACGACGAAGATGATGCCCTGGGTATTTTGGAAGTCTGCAAAGCCCCGTGAGCGCGCGCGGCGGGTGGGAGCCGGGTCTTTACGTACAGTGCCTCCACAGCGGCCGAATCTTGTCCTGCCCTCCGACGTCCCAGACGGTGAAGGAGATGTTCTTGTACTCGACGGTCTCGACGTTGAAACCTGCTCGCGCTCAGCGCCGCCCGCGGGTGCATAGCATAGGAGTCATACCGATTGTGGGGATGGTGGTGACGATTTCACCGAGCTTCAGCTTGTACAGGATCGTCGTCTTACCGGCAGCATCGAGACCGACCTACAAGTGATCGCGTGAGCTGCAGCCGCCTTCTCGGGGGGCGCCATGCATACCATTAGAATACCTAAGAAAGGCGAAAAGCGCGGTTAATCGGTATATTAGGGACATCGATGAGCTGTACGCACGCATCTCCTTCTTGCCGAAGAGGCCAGAGAGCAGGCGTGAGACGGAGAGACCCATGGCTGGCGCGTATTAGAGGCAGAGAGACAAGATGGAGGAAACGAGTCCAGGGACTGCTCGATGGTAGGAAGGTCGTTTGAGTTGCGTGTGACGGGGAACCGTCTGCTACCGTGATATTTAAGCTCCGCCAGCGCTAAGCGCTACGTGGTCGCGTACGATCTCCTCTTGCGTTTCTGCCAGGCGTACGTATATGCTACTCAGGCTGTAATCTGGCTACGTGTTCCTCCTATCGACCCGCGATATCTGCCTCACTTGACTCGAAAGGGCGGTCGCGGAGAGCCGGCAGCCTCGAAGCCAACGGATGATTGCGGCACAGCACCATGAAGTCATTTAGTGACTGTATTCATGCTAGTCGGGTCCGAGAGGATAGAGTTAAGAAGCGCCGAAGCATTCACAGTCGTTTCTCTGGCAGAAGTGCGGGAGGACGCAGACGCGCAGACTTGCATGAAAGTACGCCCAGAAGCCGGCAAAGAAAGGCAGAATAACATCGAACTGCCTGGTGGTACGTTTGACAAAGTACACTTCTCATATTTCTCTTCTCCATAGCACATCTACTGTGGCTTCTGGATCTTGAGACTGAAATCAATATGCTGCACGCTCTGATGCACGGCACTCGTGCTCAGAATATCGATCTCTGCAACAGCGGCCCATAATGAGCCACCTACAGCACCACCAGCATCACCTCACTCACCATTAACCGCCCTCTCCCTCAAATTCCCCTCAGTAATATTCCCCGAGCTCTCAAACTTCCACCTCCTCTCGCCCGCCCACTTCTCTCTCAGTCTTCTCGCAACATCCTGCATCTCAGCCCCCTGCATATTATCCAGCATCACAATATCCGCGCCCGCATCAATCGCCTCGTCCGCCTCCGCCTCCGACTGCACTTCCACTTCGAGGAGCAAGGAGAAGCCCCCGACGCGCCGCGCAGAGGCGATGGCGGCGGAGATGGACCCGTGCGACCAGATGTGGTTGTCTTTGAGCATGATCATGGAGGAGAGGTCGTGCCGGTGCGGGTCGATCCCGCCCACGAGCATGCCGTATTTCTCGACGAGGCGGAAGCCTGCGCAGACGCCATGTTAGCGCTTCTGTGAGTCATCATATGTAGAAAGTACCTGGTGTAGTCTTCCTGGTCCCCGCGATGATACCCTTGTACCCGTACCCGCGCGCCATGTCCAGGATTCTCTTAGACCTGCGCACGCGGTCAGATACACTACAACAAGGCAGCCCTGAGATTAAACGCACTTTGTCGCGATACCGCTGCACCGCGCGAGCATATTCAGCGCAACTCGCTCCCCGAGGAGTATGTGCCTCGCCTTGCCCCTCACAGTCGCAACATGCCTCACAGGCTCGAACGTCGCCCCTTCCTCCAGATGCCACTCCACCCTACACGCCATTAGCAGCGCACGCGCTCTCGAACAATCATGACCACGCACTCGCATCCCAGCTGCGCAAACACCTCCGTGAAGAACGGCACGCCCGCGAGCACCGCCGCGTCTTTGCCCTTCCCGAGGAGGTGTGCCTCGCGGTGCGCCTCGCCGACGACGAAGCCGCCATAGTCGAACGAGGGCGTGTCTTCAGCGAGCCAGGCGGTCACTTGGGTTTTCCAGCTCGGCGGGAGGAGGTGGGAGTAGTCTGGCTGGGAGGTCATGGTGGTCCAAGTGGGAAGTGTGGATGATTAAGCTTAAGCTTGAGGACGGTAAGATTAAGATCGGAGGGAGACATGATCGGTGGGTGTGGGTGTACATAGCACGCAATCATGATATCTCAGCGCTCAGCGGTCAGCATTAATAAGGCCGTGGAACTGGTACAAGGAAACCTCCACAATCCAATATTTAGCTACCTGCTGAATCCCACACTCTGAACAAATATTAATATCAGAATGTCTGTGCTATCGAAAACATTGTCAATGCTCTATACATCGCCCAGCAAGTCCGGAGACGTGCAAAATAACAACATACAGATGCAGCAGTCTAATGGTATCGCAATAACGTAACACGCAACGCGCCAAACGTCCTCGCCAATGTTCACGCACATCGTCCGTATGTCGACCCTCTAAATCATCCCAAGGACAGCACTCCCGAGGCCCAGCACGACAGCCCAGGCACTCGCTCGGAGCGAAACAGCGTCGCTCTTCCCCGTCCCCCCAGGCCTCGCAAGCACCTCTCCCGGATAAACCACCGCCACCCCAGGCCCAGGAACACTCACATTGCACCCACCGCCTCCACTACAATCCACTGTCAGCTCCCCTCCCCCCTGCAACCCTTCACTACCCGCGGCCACAAGCTTCCCGTCGCCCACCTGGTACAACGTTTCGTTCCCCCACGAAACCTTGTACCCTTCGGTCACCGTGGGCGCACTAAGGACCTTGACCGTCACATTCTCCGACCCGCTCGGAAACACATCCTGCGGGAGCGCAAATTGTGCCGCCGACGCGTTCTGGTAATTGAACAGCACCAAGCTCAACACGTCCCTGCTCACGGCGTTGTACACCGCGTACCCAGCCTGGCTTGCGTCGCCCAGTTCCAGATCCTGCACGAGCGTCCCGTTCGCTCCGGTGCCGTTTAGCCCGAGGGCGGTGGACACGAGAAGGAGCGAGTAATACGGCGGCATCGTCGTCCACCCGCTGGAGGCGTTCGACGAGGGCGCTTCGAAGAGATTGTACGAGATGCCCGGTTCGCGCGTGTGCAGGTACGCCGCGGAATACCTACCCACAAGTCACATCAACATTGAAAGACTCAAATGAGAATTAGAGGGAGGAAGGACGGACCCAACACTGGCCATCTGCAGCGCGTAATCCGCCGTCCACATTGCCGCGCCAAACGTGTCCGAGATCCCAGGTATCCCGCCACAGCTCGCACTATTGAATTCGCTCATCACGACAGGCTTCGCCGCCGCCTGGATGCCCTGGGACTGCCACGACGCGAGTGTCTTGACGTTGGTGTGATTGAGGTAGTAATTGAGCTGGTACTGGTAGCTCCCGAAACAGTTATTCTGGGGGTAGTGCTGCAGCCTGCGAGTCAAGTTCGGTTAGTCGCGTGCAATAGAGATGAGGAGGAACGCACGTGATGTATTTTAGGTCGTCCGAGAAGTTGCCCTGCCAGCCGGAGGTGAGAACGGCGTCCAGGTCCTATAGCATGTTTCGTGATTAATGATGTGTGGCAGTGGTGACACGGGACGCTCACCCAGTCACAACAAATTGTCGGCCCGGCGATGTTGTGGTTGTTCAGAATATTCCCTGCAGGTGTGTTTTCAAGATTCTCGGTGGCCACCCAATAATCCTGGTGATGGGCACCACTCAGCTCTCATACAATGGTACAAGATAGCACGAGGCTTACCCCGATGTAGTCATTCACAGTGTAGTTCTGCAGGTTTGGGCGTTGGCCGTGCGAGGTATAGAGGTCTGGTTCCTAAACAGGGAGAGAAGTTAAGGGCAGGGGAGATAGGAAGGAGGGTAAGACGCACATTACCAAGGAGGAACGCGTCCATGTAATTCCCTAGACCACTCTGTGCGGCGCCCGCGAGGACCGGCATGTTCGTGTCGTTCGGGTAACGCAAGCTCAGACCTGCACGTCAAGCCATTAACTTAGTGCACTAAAGGCATGGCGAAACTCACCAATTAGATACTGCGCGCCACCCGATACCTCCCCTGCGACCTTGCTAAACAGCTCGAACAGCGGCGGCCCAAACGTGACAGGCTGGTCGTTCGCGTTCGCCTGCGGGTTCGTGAAGTTGAGGAGCGGGTTGGTTTGAGACGGGACGTAGGTAGAGTCGTCCATGGAGTTGCCGCCGATGCGCAGGCGCAGGGGCGTGCTGGGTGAGGCGCTGGCGAGGTTGGAGAGGTAGGCGAGGAAGGGGGCGGGGATTGCATCGGTGGAGTTGCCGACTGGGTGACCGTTAGTCGGGAGGATAAAAACACGAAGAGGGCTGGGACGCACAGTAGTTACCGACGAATGACAGTTCGAAGGAAATACCCAGAAAGTTGGGGTAGACGGTGGTCTTGCTGCTTGGTGAAGGAATAGAGAGCTGGGTGGCTGCCAGGGCGAGAGGAGCGGCGCAGGCGGCGTACGCTGCCCTCGTAAGGCGCATCTTCTTCGTCAACGATAGTGAGGACCTGAAGGAGCGAGAACAAGGAGCGTCAATACGGGCAGAGGAAAAACGCGCGACAAGAATGCATACCTCGCATGGAACCGCCGTCATCTTATCCCTCTCAGGAACTGATGTATACTGTCGGTCTCTGTATCGGCGTGTCTTCCCCGCCCCATCCGACGACGAACGCCGTCTGCATCGCAATAGGACAGAGCTTAACTAGAATGGGAGAAGACAAATACCAAACGGAAATATTTGCCACAACGCGTCCCTTTCATTTCGGGCACAACCGGAGCCACACTTGAGACATGGCCGCTAGAAATCTCCTCGTCGACGTCCACACCCACGTCTACCTCCCCCGCTATGCCTCCGTCCTCCGCTCTCGAGCAACAGCACCGCGTATTCTCTCCCGCCCAACTCCCAATGGCCAAGGGACAGAAGAGAGGCTCGTTATCCTCGAGAACGAGCCCAGCGGTGGACGACCAGTCGGTCCTCAAGTGAGCGTCACAACACTTCATATAAACTAGGACATGCAATCGAGGACAGTCACTGTAGTACTGGGACCGCGATGAAAAGCTCAAATTCATGGACAAGCACGGCATCGACATCTCCATAGTGAGGTACGTTCATGCCCTGCGTTACCGGCGACAGCCCATTCAAATCGGACAGCACGGCCAACCCCTGGCTGGACTTTCTCTCCCCTGCTGAAGCCCCTTCCCTCGCCTCCGCCCTCAACAACGACCTCGAAGCCTACTGCTCCACTTCCCCCTCCCTCGCCTCCTCACTTCGCCGCCTTTATGGCTTTGGCCTCCTCCCTCTGCTCCCTACCGTTCCTACAAATACCCTCCTCTCCACCATCACCGAAATCACCAGTCTCCCTCATTTGAAGGGCATCATTATGGGCACCCGGGGTGTGGGCAAGGGCCTGGACGATGACGCGCTTGAGCCCGTGTGGGAGGCGTTGGCGAAGGCGGGGCTGGTAGTCTTCCTGCACCCGCATTATGGGATTCCGAGCGGGGAGTGGGGAGAGAGGGATAACGGGCACGTTCTCCCCCTCGCTCTGGGGTTCCCCTTCGAAACTACCATCGTACGTCCCCGCCGCAACATCCCTTACACGCACCTACTTAACTGAACATCGCAGGCCACGACTCGTCTCGTCCTCGCTGGCGTCCTCGACAGGCACCCCACGTTGCGCCTCCTCCTCGCCCACTCGGGCGGGTGCCTCCCGCAGCTCTCCTCCCGCCTAGCCTCCTGCATCGACCACGACCCTGCCGTCGCCTCGCGCTTGCAGCACGACGCGCGGTGGTACCTCGGCCGGCTCTATTTCGACGCGGTCTCCTACGGGCGCGAGGAGCTCGCGTTCGTAGCGGAGTGTGTTGGGCGAGCTGACGGATATGATAAGGTACGCTGGGATTGCCCGTCCTTGCCTGCTTGTGTTTGCTGACATGCTTTGGAGCAGAACACCCCCCGCGTATCCCAGGCCCGGCAGCGCACCCTCGGGTCTTCTCACCTCCTCTTCGGCACGGACCACCCGTTTTTCCCGCCGCTCAGCGAGAGTGAGAAGTGGCGTAGTGTGACGGAGAACCTAGACGCCATCGATGGGGTTGAGGGGTGGGGAGAGGAGGAGAGGAAGGGGGTGAGAGGGGGGAATGCGGCCAGGCTTTTTGGGTTGTACTGAGAAGAGATTCTGCCTGTGATTTTTTGAGTTGTGGGTTAGATCGGCAACACAGAATAGAGGATGCAGTGAACGATAGAATATCTTATAAACTAGGAATAAGGCAATACTTTAGTGGTACGTTTACGAAGTACAATTCTCAGGATTCCGGTTTTGCTGTAGCTCGGAGGCTGTGAGTATATATGCGTCAGTAAAGTCAATCTAAGTATCTAGATACCATCGAATCAGGAGGAAGGATAGATACGCGCACGATCGCGAGATTGTGGCATGCTGTGTCGAGCTGAACCAAGTTCCCACGGAGAAGCAGCCACAGGCCACAGCTCGATCGCGAATCAATCTTCTTTTCTTCCGCTGCTTCAACTCTCACGATGGACGACGACATCGACATCGACATCGATGCCCTCCAAGCACAGCTCGACATCTCGTCGTCGCTTGCAGACGACCTCGTCGCGTCGTGGATCAAGCCCGCGGTGAAGAACCGTCTTGGCAGTAGTGGGAGCAATGGGAGACTGACGGAGAAGGACTTGGAGGAATACGTACGTCGTCCGCCGAGGTGATTCCACAATTCGCAGTGCTTATGACAAGGCTGCAGGAGAGCTGATGGGGTACTGCGTGTGTAGACTTGGTGTGGGCGCCTCGGTACCGGAGACCGCCGCTGTCCAGGGAAGGGAGGCTATGAGGCTCAAGGGTCAGCTGCTGGGTAGTGGGAAGGGGAAGGGGAAGAAGAGGGATAGGGAGGATGGAGGAGACGGGGAGGTGAGGAGGGGGGACGAGAGCGAGGAGGAGAGTAGGGCGGGGGCGGTTAGGAAGAAAGTGAAGGTCGATCCGTTTGCGGGGAAGAAGAAGGGGAAGGGAAAAGTGGTGGGTGCGCAGGGTCAACCTTCCGCTCAGCAACCTGGCGCATCGGGGAGTTCTGCATCGAAGGCGGGCTCAGATCTCCCTAATGCAGGGGTCTCCTTAAATTCCGCCGCAACTGTGCCGTCCTTGAGCAGTGTTAGGGTGGCTGGTCCGTCTGGGAAGATAAGGGAACATCTCGCACCCTCGGGCGCATCTCCTGCGGTAAACTCAAATAACGCCAGCAAGCGCAGGGATGACCGTGCTCCGCAGGCCCCGGTCGCCATCGAAAAGCCGGGCGCGAGTTCTTCGCCGACTTCTCAGAAAAATAAGAAGCACCTCAAGGCAGGGCCATCGGTCCCACCAGGTATGTAGTATTGCCGCAAGACGAAACGGGGTGCGGCTGATAGGACACTATTATTTCCCAAGCATCTGACAGTGCAAATACAAAGACCACGGCTTCTGGGCCACCCCCTTCGTCCGAGCGACAAACATCCAATACCTCCGCATCACCGGACAAGCACCCAGGGTCTCCGTTGCCCGTACTCAACCTCCACGGCCCTCCGGCGCTCGCTCACCTGGGCCCGAGCGAGGGCGGCGAGGGGACACAGAAGAAGAGAAGAAGGCGGAAGAAAAAGAAGACGAAGAATACTGCTGAGGCTCAGGATGCGAGCAGGGATTAACGTTCATTCAGGCGGAGTGGATCTGACTGTGGTATCTTGTTCTGTCTTTCTTGGTTACAGCATGCTACCGCATTGACCCAGCCGCAGTTTAACTTAGAAGCTGCGGCTCCGAGTCCGCTCGGCGTTATGATGGTCTGTCTTGTCCCTGGTCTTGATTGATGCAGCCTTCTGTTACGTCGCGGGAGCTTGGACTGGGACACGCGCCTGAACTCACGCCGGGTCCATTCAGCCTCAACGTACCTGTCAGGGCTTTGGTGAATTCTCTGTTCGCCCGTCACCTCGCCTTCGGCTGGAAGATTGCCCGATGTCGCATTGCATTGCCGCGGTACCGGCTCGAATTTGCGGCGCTGCGTGTCACGTCTTGAGCGCTGAGCCTCAGATCATATCATGTCCGTTGATCCGTCAGTCAATCATCTTGGGTCTTGCCATCTCGTCCTTGATAACCGCCCACGCTCACATGGCCACGAGCTCGGATCGTGCAATAACCGTTGATGCTGCCGCTCACAAGATCTTACAGAGGCCTGCGTTTGATAGGTGCAGCCTCGACACCCATGGCTGTCAATGGTACTGTTTCGAGGTACGCATGGGGTTGACTGGTAGCTCCGCGGAGAGCTACCTGCAAGTATTGTCAAGGAGCACCGTCGCGCAGAGGATTAAGACACAGGGTTGCAGGAGATATACGCCATCTATGGGCTTGAGTTGATCCTGTCAAGAAGACCTGTGCGTTGCCCGTGCAACAGGCGTTTAAACGGAACACTCTGGTTCCCGATGTCGGACAGGTTGACGGGATCTAATTCTGTGCGGTGCAGATAGGCGCCAGATAGGATTGGCGCGTCGATGCGATGAAGGAATGGCGAGGATTGCTATTAGAGATCATAGGCATCATATTGCATAGCTGGACATGACAAGGACGTAAAGGCATGATGAGGAGACAATGCGATCTCTACGGATAGTAGCTACAAGTTGAAGTCCGTGGATCTATAGATAGCGTATCCGTGTATAAACGTACAGGTGAGAGTTTGATATCGTACAATATTGGTATCGGACCGAACATTAAAACGAATTAGACGAAGAGCCTGCGCTGGGACATAGGTATAGTAAGTATGCAATCAAGCAATCACAAAGGGACCCGCGTGTGGTCTGTCAACCTTCCGTAATCGCATTCTTGGGTGCCGGACCGTGTACAATGGGTGCCACAGCTATCTCTTGCTCGTGTTCGCCCGCTTCGGAGTGGGCTTCGGGCTCTGCTGTGGCAGGGGCGTGGTGCGGGACCGATGGGGTCGTTTCGGTGGAGGAGCAGGAGAGTTCCTGTGTCCGCTATTCTGACGAGTAGAATTATGCCGGTGGTGGGTGGGGTGGGGAACGATCTGCCGGCTCTGAGAGGGTTGGTGGCGGGAGCGTGTGCTCGATCTGGAGATAGGTTGGCTAGATGATTGGTTCCGCTGTCTGGCATCAGACGAAGACCGATTCGATTTGGATTTGGATGGGGATCGTTTTACGCTGCTGGGACCCCTTCTCAGGAAAGATAGGCCAATCCCTGAGCCCGACGATTTCTTTCGTCCACCGCCTTTCTGCTGACGGTACGCCCGGACGGCTTTGGCTTCCCGCATCTCGCGCATTCCTTGCTTGCGAAGGGCTTCGTCTCCGGAGAAGGTGCCTCTCCACTTCATCAGCCACCCGTGGACTGTAGACGCCGGAGGCTTCGCTCTGCGACGTCCGCGATCGTCGTACTGGAGAACGGTCAAGTTGGCCGTACGATGGCATTTCTCTGAATTTACGCACTGATTCCCACTCGATGCTAAGACCCATGGACGTAAGAGTAGCGTAAGACGATGGCGGCGTGGAGGTATGAGAGGGGAAGGAGATATTAATGCTGCGGGCGGGGACGCCATACTCACTTCGCCCCGTGTTTGCGGTGTCCGAGCCACGAATAGAGGTCCGGGAAATGCCGATCGTACATAATGAGCTTTGTCGTACCTTCGTCGGGTAGACATCGGGCAACAACGGAAGTGCATCCACAAGCCATGTATCGTCAGTTCCTGCGAGCAAGCGAAGGCTGTTGGTACGATGAGACAGTCAGCGTAAGGAAGGTACTCGGCCGGTATAGCAGGCGTTTAAGAAGGCGGTGCTATGACCGCATAGTTACAGCAAGCCGGCATGTAAGTAACTTCGATTCAGATCTCTATCCCCATACATGATCGGGACAATGCCAGCAAGTAAGCGCGTACGCGACGGATCATAAGTCCACCAGGTATGCTATTCGAATTACAGTCATGAAGCGTCCGTTCACCAGTACAGGTATAGAGCATGCTTTGTCTACCAGGATATATGCAATTCAGATTAGTATCTAAACACCAGGAATGCTCCAGTACGTTTCGTACAGCTCTTCTCGCCATTAAGGTGGCAGGCCGGATGAGGGCGTTGGCCGATGGCAAGATGTCTACAAACCATATCGAGTTTCCTATTTGGGCGATGGAAGCAATGCTCAGTGCCACTCCTCGTGGTGGCAGTGCGCGTCGGCTTGCAATGTCCTCGTTTGACAGGTCCTCAGGCTGTCCAATTTCTCCTGCCCTTCCACACCGCCATAGCTAACTTTCAGCTTTCGAGCCGCTCGCTACGCTAGTGACTCACGATGGGGAGGACTCGGAACGTTCAGTGCCCGAGCGCGCTCGGGGAGCATTCGCGTCCGCCAGTGGATGTGTGGTAGTACAAAAGTACGGGTCAAGATGTGATCGCAGACATAGCAACTGCGCCGAGTCAAGAGTCGTCATGGGCTGGAAGAACGTCTCTACGGTTATCGACGGCAAGCTATATCTTGGCAAGTGGGTATAATTAGCCTCCGCTACACTGCAATGTTTGACAACCTTCTTTTTCACTCTTCCATCACTGCTCTTCTATCAACTTTTCCCTAAACAGTGTCTCTGCGGCTATATCGACGCGGTCCTTGAGCGAACGCCGTATCACGCATATCGTATCTGTATGCAACGATCCTATACCGGCTGACTTGCCTGAATCTGGAATTCGGCAACTACGGATCCCTGTGGAAGATGTCGACTATGCCGACCTTTTAATTCACCTTCCAGCTGCGGTTCGCTTCATTCATCAAGCGATACAAGAGAACGGCATTGTACTGGTACACTGCGGTCAGGGTCTATCTCGAAGTGCTGCGGTTGTGGCTGCTTACCGTACGTCGACATTGAACTACACCGTGGGCTCCTCTTTGGTCTGACAATATCTGTTTCTAGTAATGTACACAAAACGCTTGAATGCAACTGCCGCCTTGGAAGAAGTGAGACGTGGTGAGTGGGACTCCAAAGCAGGGCTGTATAAATCTATAATGACCGCTGATCATCTAGCTCGCGAACAAACATGGGTGAACCCCGGCTTCCAGGAACAACTCGTCCTATTCGAATTATGTCGATACAACCCGACACCTACTGATGGGATCTATGTCTCTTGGAGACACAAAATTAACAATCAGCTGGCGAGCCAGAGTCGATAGCAAGTACGTCGTTCCCGACCCTAGATGTCATTTGCTGAAACGATAGTAAGCTCAGGTAGCGCCTTCATAGAGCTGTATCTCATTCAAAAGCAACGTCCCGAATACTCTGACTTTTTCCTGCTTTGCCGTACTTGGTTTCGTTTTCGCTATCCCTCTCAGTGTATTTGTACCTGTCCCTGTACATAATCCTGTCGCGCTTCTAGATAGACTAGTCCCCACACATACTTTATATTGCGGACTTCGCTGCCCTCGATGGGTAAACGTACGGATGCTGATTCTGCTGTCATAAATATTATTCTGCTCTCATTCTTATGCAGATCTCGGATAGTCGGGATTGAAGAACAGCCCCTCGGAGTGGCTGTACTGTCGGATACGCGTTTGGATACCGCCGGTAACCATACAGCCCCGTTCTTGCCGTAGGTAAATCGAATATTTCCTCAGCATGTAACACAACCTACCACACCTTCGAGCACTGTGGTCCTTGAGAAGGGTTCTGCACGAGGTACCGTAAAATGTATGTTGTATTTTTGGACCCATAGACGTCAATAGATCTCCGTCGATCCCATCGGGCGCTTGAGGAAATGCAGTGCGTTCTCGTCCACGTGAAAGCCACGCTGCGTCGCTGGCTGACCGCGGCATGTCTGCACCCTTAAGCGTCGCGATGAATCCAAGTCTAACACACGCTCTGGTGTCGCAGGCGCTCCCTATATCTGGCAGCTCGTCTAGAGCATCCGTCCCTCGTTTACACTCTTTCTTTTCTTGAAGACCAGCTCCTCATGGGGGTCAACACGTTCTCGGCCGCTGTGCACATTACTCCAGGTATACAGAACCCCTTCGAGTCTGAATGGCAGCTAAATGCTGAAATCCTTTCTCGGCAGTTGTCATTAAGACTTTTTTGAAACATTCTAAACGGAAGGGCCAGCATTTTGTGGACGGCGATGCGGAGGTGGCGACGGACGATATATTCTTTGACGAGTAGGTCTGTATCGCGTTCTACATCATGTGTGCTGACGGCGGTGAAGGGCGTTCCACATCGTGCAAGCGTTCTTGGATCTTGGAACTAAGAATACTCTCGAGTCTTTCCAAGCATTGTGCGTGCATGTCTCATGTCTCTTGTCTCTCGTTGACCATGGTTGCAGCACGAACACGCATGTCCCGGCACCTCCATGGGCGGCTGTGGCTCCTGTCGTTATACCCTTCAAATCTTGCAACAACGCTGCGGACGTTCTTATTGACTGGTTCGGTCCTGACGACCTGAAGAATGTCGTAGGAGGGGAAAGGTGGTGGCAAGTGCGAGGCTTGGACGGGATAGAGGCAGAGTGGATCACTGAGAAGGAATATCTCTCCGATGGTGCTCCCGAGAAGGGCAAAAAGGTGGATTGGGCGACCAGGCTCATCAAGCAGATGGATCACCTCGAGTCTGTTATGGTAAGTAGGCAGCCTTTCTAAACGGGTGCAATATACTGACGAAGTGATGCAGCTCTATGTCCCTGGAGGTAAGTCATAAAACAACGGAAATACGACCGCAACCAGTGTACTCAATATCTCACAGGAGGGTATTTCTTCGGCTCTATCAGTAAGTCTCGATGTTATAGTTGCGATGTGACAAACTGATGTTGATACATCGTTCAGACACCCACAGATATCAGATCATCCGCTATGGTACGTATTTCGAGCCTTGTGTCCAGTTCTGTGAATGACCTGTTTTAATCAGCGAGGAAAATGAATGGCCGAGCTTTCGTAGTCAATTACAGGAAAGCCCCTCAATACCCCTGGCCGTGTCCCTTGCAAGATGTTTTAGCCTCATGCAAGTCTTCAAGTGCTCTCACTCATCCTCCAGTCTGATGCTTGTATACCGCAGATCTTTACCTTATTCAACCACCCGAAGGCGCTGCGCACAAACCAGTGGACCCCAGGAAAATTGTCTTTGCAGGCGATTCAGCGGGGGGCGGCCTCTGCGTATCGGCCCTGACAGTAATTCGGGATATGGGTCTGCCGATGCCAGGCGGCGCGGTGCTTATTAGCCCTTGGGTCGATCTTACACACAGTTTCCCTAGTGTCATGCAGAACATAGGGACCGTAAGTCTGCCCTCCCAATGCGTAAGCGATCGAATGCGGCTGATGTTTTCGGAAGGACATCATCCCATCGCACGGCTTCATGGCGAAGCCCTCGCTAGTCTGGCCTGTCGACCCTCTGTCGCCGCCCGGGGGCAGAGTCATCCGGACCAAGACTAATCCTCCACCGAAGCCGGGTCACGCTGATAACTTGAAGAGCGACGACGGTCATGCTGAGGCTCCGGCGGAGGACGGAGTGGAGAGCCAGAGGCAAATGTTGGCATCTGGGAAAGATGTGGTTTCCCCAGGCTTGAGTAGTTCGTCGGAGCAGTCGCAAAGTGGTTCCGGGAGCCGCCAGGAAGAACATAGCAGAGATGGTCGTCCCGAAGAACCCAATGCGGAAGAGAGCCATGGTAATGGAAGGCAAGAGGCAGGGTCTTCTAGTCAAGTTGACGGTGAAGCCGACGCTGGAGCCACCGATGACGATGATACCGACTTGACAGAGCCCAAACCTCCCAAGGTCCTCATGCATAATCCTGAGGAGACGCCACTGGAGCTAAGGGCACAAATCCAGATATACGCGACGAACGAGTAGGTAGACTTTTCTTTGGAATGGTTACCTTTACTTAGCATTTGGCTGCCAATAGACAGCTCACGCATCCGTTGGTATCACCCATCCTTCAAGGTTCCTTGGGCAACTTGTGTCCGTTGTATATCCTCGTCGGCGATGCAGAGGTCCTCCGAGACGAGGGTATATACTTAGCTCATCGAGCAGCGCATCCTGACGAGTATCCTGCAAGGCATGGGGTTCTGAAGGAGGGCAGGAGGCAGAAGGAGAATGCGGAGAAGTTCCGTAAACCAACGAAGGTATGGTGATATTGGATAGATATAATGAAATAGCGCTCACTACCCCATGGAATAGGTCCACTTACAGGCGTATGATGGTGAGCTTGTTGTATTGGTAAGATCAATGCTCTGCTAAGACACAGCAGGGATGTGTCACGTCTTGACAGTGTTTACCTTCACGGACAGCGTAAGTGGTCTTTAACATGCGCAACCTCGTATACCTGACAGCGATTCATGTCTAGGCGAAATACGCATACCGCTCCATCGCTCAATTTATAAAACACGTCACAACCACGGCTCCGGAGGAAGTTACGCTTAGTCCTTTCCCCGAACTGCAGCGACCTCCTACGTTCGATGACGACGAGGATGACCCTCGTCGGCGAAGGCCCCAGTTGAAGACTGTTAAGAGTATACCGGATGATGTCGCTGGCAAGACTAAGGTCAGGCCAGGCATCGATTCTCGGACAGAGTTCAATCTGTACAACCGCAACCAAGCGATGGCTGTCAAGGAACTCAAAAGAGGGCTGACAGACTTCATGCCCGAGTCCGAGTCCGAGGGATCCAGCGGAAATGCAAAACAAAGTCAAGTATGAATTGTGACCTTACTTTCTCTCGTCTTTGCTGAGTGCTTCGTGTAGGAGGACTTGCCTGTCGTGCTGATGATCCGTGAACGTGTCGATATCCACGGCAAAGTCAGACCAATGGAGCCTAAGGAGGAAGTGGCAGCTCTCCAGCTCAAGCCCTCCGAAATCGGCGTCATCAAGGAGGACCCTTGCAGAAGATGGCAGACAGGCCAGGATATGTGGGACAAGAAGTTCAAGCGCACTGCTGAGAGAGTGGTTCGCAAGAGGCAAAAGAACGAGACGAAGGCGCTCGTCATGCTTGCAAATGCCAGAGCAGAAGGCTTGGAGATTGCCGATGACGGGTCCATCGTGAACTTGGCAGTGTCCCCCTCGAGGGTGTCAATACCTCCAGAGCGTCGTGAGATCCAGTCGGATCGCAGGTGGGGTCCTCTGGACTTGGAACATGAAAGTCCTCCTCCGAGCGCAATCTGTAAGAGACGGGACACGGTAAGCTCTTTTCTTCCGTTAAGTCTCAGTGGACTGATCCATTTTTCTCATTGCCCAGCCTGAGGCTCTTGCTCTCCTCAAGAAGAGCATATACTATACTGCCCCAGCTACCCATAGGACCATGCCCAAGATGAGGATCTCGCAAGCAATTAGAGCGTCCTTCGACCCGAACGACCACCCTACGCGGCCGCCTCGACAATCTGTATCAGAGCAACAAGTTACTCACCATTCACCTATCCATGGAATGTCCATCTGGACTGGGCTCTTGACGTACGTACCTCGAACTGATGATAGATTTCTGTCCGTACACTAATATGACCTCAGGCTCTTCATGCGCAAGAGTTCGCAGAAGGCGCGCGACGGGCGAAAGAAGATTCACCTGGCGGCCAAAGACGCGCATGACAAGCTCCCAATATCACCTTCACAATGACTAGCGGCGCATAAGGATCTGTTCTACCTGACATAGGTGGGCATGGGTCCGTAGCTAGTAACGGGCGCGAAGGGGGAAAGCATCGATCTAGTATTTAATATTATTCCACTGCACATGTATATACATCAGCATACATCTAGAGTACCTTCGGACGCTTGATTAGCTTAGATAGTTCTAGTACCTCATATCTACTCCAAATCGTCTTGCATAGTTTCGCGTAGCGTGCCTTACATGATCACGTCTGTCGTGGCGGAAGCAGTTGAAGCAAGGTGTCGTGGCGGAAGCAGTTGAAGCAAGGCAATGGCATGGACCGTGCGACAAATTTGTCAGCAAATCAGTCGCTTTCTTTAACCCTCCGCCCGTCGCGTTTGGAACCCCATCCTCTTCCAAGTGGCCTCGTAGTTCCTCAGGTATGTGAATTAAGACATGCTCGACGTGTCACCCGGTCTGGACTAACATCTACTGTATTCCAAGTATCCCTCAACCTCGAAATGCGTGAAGTCATCTCCGTGCACGTTGGTCAGGCTGGTGTCCAGATCGGTAACGCATGCTGTGAGTCGCAGTATGCTTGTTTTTATCTGCAGCGCGATCCCGGTCGAAAGATATGGGCTACGCATGGCACTAGTCTGCAGGACTGTTTGGATATACATGTGCTAATATATACTTGCTGGCAGGGGAGTTGTATACTGTAGAACACGGGCTGAGCGTGAGTGTGCAATGACCATGGCAGGTCTGAAGTCTTATTGATTTGATATGTCCCATAGCCGGATGGTCGTTTGATTGAGGGTGCAGGCCCTGTGAAGGGCAACGATGATGGCTTCAGCACTTTCTTCTCCGAGACCTCCTCCGGCAAACACGTCCCCCGTTCACTCTACGTTGACCTGGAGCCGAACGTCATTGACGAGGTCCGGAGTGGTACATACAGGAGTCTGTTCCACCCCGAAACAATGATCACTGGCAAGGAAGACGCTGCCAGCAACTGTGAGTGTTTACGTGATGTCGGCTCGGTCCTGGTCTGACAGGTCGACCAAGATGCTCGTGGTCACTACACCATCGGCAAGGAGCAGATTGATGTTGTCATGGACAAGGTCCGCCGTCTCGCAGACAACTGCAGCGGTTTGCAAGGCTTCTTCGTCTTCCACTCGTTCGGCGGTGGAACTGGTTCCGGTTTCGGTGCTCTCATCCTGGAGCGTCTGTCCACGGACTACGGCAAGAAGTCCAAGCTCGAGTTCAGTGTGTACCCTGCCCCCACAATGGCCAACTCCGTCGTCGAGCCCTACAACTCTGTCTTGACGACGCACACGACCCTGGAGCACTCGGACTGTTCATTCATGGTCGACAACGAGGCTATTTACGACATCTGCAAGAAGAACCTCGGCATCACCTCGCCTAGCTTCACGAACTTGAACAGGCTGATTGCCCAGGTCGTCTCCTCGGTCACGGCGTCCCTTCGTTTCGACGGCTCCCTTAACGTTGATCTAAACGAGTTCCAGACTAACTTGGTGCCGTGCGTAGATGTAGCATACACCCGTTTCCTCGTATACTCATAGTCGTCCCAGTTTCCCGCGTATCCACTTCCCGCTTGCCACCTTCGCCCCCATTATCTCCGCCGAGAAGGCTCACCATGAGCAGAACTCGGTCGCCGACATGACCTTCTCTTGCTTCGAGACAGGCAACCAAATGGTCAAGTGTGATCCTCGGGAGGGCAAATACAGTAAGTATCAACTGCCTTGAAGTTGGCATCTTCGTTAATTATACGAAACAGTGGCTTGCGCGTTGCTCTACCGCGGTGACGTCGTCCCCAAGGACGTCAATGCCGCCGTCAGCGTCATTAAGACGAAGCGCACCATTCAGTTCGTCGACTGGTGCCCAACTGGTTTCAAGCTCGGTATATGCAATGAGCCCCCGGCGCACATAGCTGGCGGTGACCTCGCGAAGGTGTCCCGCAGCCTTTGTATGCTTTCGAACACGACCGCTATCTCCAGTGCATGGAGTCGTCTTGACCACAAGTTTGACCTCCTGTACTCGAAGCGTGCGTTCGTCCACTGGTACGTCGGCGAGGGTATGGAGGAGGGTGAGTTTTCTGAAGCACGTGAGGATCTCGCTGCTTTGGAGAAGGACTACGAGGAGGTTGGCATTGACTCTGCGGATGCTGAGGAGGCGGCTGAATACTAGATGTGTTGCTGTCGCTGTGTGCTGTCTCTTTTTCGGTGTCTACGTTGTCATATTCAGCTTATAATCCCTCCCTTCTTGTCATGATTGTTACGCTACGCATATCCGCATATCCCCCCTTTACCCTAGGCAATATTCATACCAGGAACACAATTGATGGCAGCATTGACGAGAATAAATTTGATTGGAATGGATGCAGTTTTATAGATGTTCGTTTGACTCGGTGAGAGGGCGGAACCGCCACGCGCGGAAAACATGGCCTGATTTACGCGAGGCGTCGCGCCAGCTCTTGGATCTTGACCTTCCTCAGTCACTACCGCCAGTCAAAGTCAACATGCGTGAAGTCATCTCCGTCCACGTTGGTCAGGCCGGTGTGCAGATTGGCAATGCTTGCTGTGAGTCTTGCAGAGCTGTTTTACGCGTCGTCTGACATGTTTCATCAGGGGAATTGTACACCCTCGAGCACAATTTGAGTGTGCGTGTGCATCCGTGTCGAAGGCGATTTCATCGCTTAAAACTCACATATATCTAGGCTGAGGGTCGTTTCCTCGAGGGTGCTCCCAGGAAGGCGGGCGACAGTGGATTGTCCACCTTCTTCTCCGAGACTGGCTCTGGAAAGCACGTTCCGCGCTCGCTTTACGTCGATCTTGAGCCCGGTGTCGTTGAGGATGTTAAGTCCGGACCATACCGCTCCCTCTTCCACCCGGAGAGCATGATCACTGGCAAGGAGGATGCTGCGAACAACTGTGAGTGGTTGTATGCTCTTCTTGCTCCGCAAATCCTGACATCTTCGACGGGATCTGTCAGATGCGCGTGGTCACTACACTGTCGGAAAGGAGCTCATTGATCCCGTCATGGACCGCGTGCGTCGCCTCGCGGACAACTGCGATGGTCTTCAAGGTTTCTTTGTCTTCCACTCCTTTGGTGGTGGAACTGGCTCCGGTTTCGGTGCCCTTCTTTTGGAGCGCCTCTCGTCTGACTACGGCAAGAAGTCCAAGCTCGAGTTCTGCGTTTACCCCGCTCCTCAGCTCTCCAGCTCCGTTGTTGAGCCGTACAACTCCGTCCTCACCACCCACACCACCCTTGAGCACTCTGACTGCTCGTTCATGGTGAGCATCCGTGTTTTTTTTTTTTTGTTTGAAATGAACAAATGAACACGCCTAAATGTGCTCGTTATGATCTAGGTCGACAATGAGGCCATCTATGACATCTGCAAGAACCGCCTCGGTGTCTCCCAGCCCAGCTTCACCAACCTGAACAGGTTGATTGCTCAGGTCGTCTCCTCGATCACCGCTTCTCTGCGTTTCGAGGGTTCGCTCAACGTCGACTTGAATGAGTTCCAGACCAACTTGGTGCCGTAAGTATCGGATACCTACGACCGTGAATCTCAGTCTGACCTTGCAAATTCAGCTTCCCCCGTATCCACTTCCCGCTCGCCACCTACGCCCCGCTGCTCTCGGCTGAGAAGGCAACGCACGAGCAGAACTCGGTCGCGGAGATGACCACCTCTTGCTTCGAGCAGGGTAACCAGATGGTTCGCTGTCTAACCATTCATTCTCCATATCCTATCACTTACGTAAAGCCATACAGGTCAAATGCGACCCCAAGGATGGCAAATACAGTAAGCTATATGTAATCCATGATCCTGGCATACGTTGACGGCGCATATAGTGGCTTGCTGCCTGCTCTACCGCGGTGACGTTGCCACCAAGGAGGTGACTGCCGCCGTTGCGACCATCAAGACGAAGCGGACGATCCAGTTCGTTGACTGGTGCCCTACCGGTTTCAAGGTAATATTTGCCCTGAGACAGCTGGTCAGTTGACTGAGGAACTATCACCTAGCTTGGTATATGCGGTGAGCCCGCTGCGTACGTCCCTGGCGGTGACCTCGCCAAGACGACCCGGAATGTCTGCATGTTGTCGAAGTAAGCGTCCCGGTCCTCCTGAACTGGAAAGCGTTGCTGACCCGGCACCTTGCAGCACTACCGCTATCGCCGCCGCCTGGAGCCGGTTAGGTCAGCTGTCATCCTTGACATGGGTGTATGCTTGATATTGATCTTCCATTGTAGACCACAAGTTCGACTTGATGTACTCCAAGCGTGCCTTCGTGCACTGGTATGTCGGTGAGGGTATGGAGGAAGTGAGTATCCAAGCTGTATGCGCATACATTCATCTCGAGATCTGACCCTCTTCACCAGGGTGAATTCTCCGAGGCCCGTGAGGACCTTGCTACCCTCGAGAAGGACTACGAGGAGGTCGGCGTGGACTCTGCGGACGCTGAGGAGGAGGTTGAGTACTAAATGGCGGGTAATGCTGTCCCTTGGGTTGTTACATCTTCCTCCTACGGATCCGTGTACTTCATTCACTTCTTTGACCTGGTAATGCATTTTCCGTGATGTTCTCGTTTACATGCTGTTATTCCCTTCTGCGTCTGCCACTTCAACTTCTAATTTGGCGTGTGAGGTGTCTGTCTATACTCTAGTCTCTAGATCTACACTACCAAAATAAATACCTGCAGATACCCATGGAGATACCTTCTGGGAGTCAACGTCTAGAGAGAAACGTTGATGGTGACTTCTACGCCGCCTTCCACGCGCTTCATCGTTACGCTGTAATGCAATAGCCGTTTTATCAGTATATGTGCGGGGAGAATGGCTGTGACGACGTACGCTGAAAGGTTGGGAACAAGGTAGTCAGGCTTGCACGCCTCCATCTGGTCGCGAGTGTGGGAGGTGATGAGAGCGAGGGTCTTGCATCCTGCGGCTTGGCCACTGCGAATTCCTGAAGGGGCGTCTTCGACCACAAGGCCTAGGATGCATGGAGTCATTCGTCGTGAGATAGCTGGAAATCTGATCTACATACATTTAGCGGGGTCGGCCCCAGCCTTCTGCGCCCCGAGCAAGTAGGGATCGGGTCTGAAGAGAGGAATGAATGGGCGTTCAATGTACAGGATTGTGTCACTGACGCTGGTTTCCCCTGCGTGACGTCTTCCGCCGCGACGAATACCTCTGGGACGGGGACGCCGGTAATCTGCAATGCGGCGGAGGCGTACTCCCGGGTCGCGGACGTGCAGATTGTCCAGCATGGCTTCGGGAGAGAGCGGCCTGGTTCCAACTGGAGAGGGGGCGTGAGTGAGGAAGTTGGAGTATTGTAGGGACGGCGTGGATGTATGCGTACCTCCTGCATGATCTCTCGAACACCAGGCAGCATGACAATGCCTTGCCGGCCGTTCTTCTTTGACGAGTTCACAATTTCCTTCTCGAAGCGGGTGGCCTCTTTCTGAAGAACACACTATCAGTCTTGACGCCGCCCGACAGAGAGCTCATGAGAGGCACCTCAAGAATGTCAGGGTCCGTAATACCGCAGTACCGCTCCAGATTCTCGACAGTCCGAACCCCATGGGCGGCTTAACATGGCAAGCAGTGCATGAGCTGGGTTCGAGGAATAGGACGGTGACTCATCTACTGTTCAGGATCTCTGTGACGTTCAATCCGGGGTACTTCTCCGCGAATGTCTCCCATGCACCGACCACACCTGCAGTCGAGTCGACCAAGGTGCCGTCCATGTCGAAGAGGCTGCAAGGTCATCGTTATGAGAAGACAAAGTGCGGCAGGAGGAGAAGAGACAGACGTACACGGCTTCAACGACAAACTTCTCTACTGCCATTGGAATACTTGGGAAACGTCTAGGATGGATCTACAACGAGCTGAAGGGACGTTCGCAAGTCGGGCATGGCTAGAGCTCTTTGAAATACCCCCTATACCCGGATAAGCGTCGGTGAAAGGGACCTGATCCCGACTCCCCGACATTAGTCTCGACTCTCGGCTTGCAATGCATACCGCATCTGTCGGATCTTTCAATGTCTGGGCGGCTCTACACACAACAGGATAACGGTGTCGCTCACAAGGGCAGACCATGCCCGAAGCCAGAAGGACACATGATCAGGAATTACGATGCATATTTGCCTGCCCAATCTACGACACGAAGCTAAAAACACAGAACGTCCGCATACGAGCCAGGAAAAGGCATCTCGAGCAAATACACTTCGCTATAATACTATAGTGGTTCAGGCCAAGTCCGGGACAAGAAACGACAGTGGTAGGAAATGACAGGATGTGTGACCCCGAGACAAGAAAATAGAGTGGAGGAAGTAGTAGAGTGTCCACGTATAAAACCCGATAGCGTTACTTTCTGATTTTATTGAGACAGGTACGCGCAGGCGAGGCATGTTTAGGCCAGGAAAGCACCGACCATGGCGATCAGGCCGATGAGTCCGGTCTGGACGCCCGCACCGGGGAGGGCTGCGGAGGACTGGGTCGGGCTGGTGGAGGAGTCAGACGTGGCGGGGTTGAGTCCGCCAGCGCCGCTGCTGGTGCCAGTCGAGCTGCCCGAGGTAGCAGAGGCGGTCATCGTGGTACGACTAAGTTAAGGAAGGCTGTAAGCACGTAAACGAGGAGTTGACTGTGGAAGAACTACGAACCTGGCGGTGCCGGTGGAAGCGCCGCTAGCGATTGATGAGCCAGACGTGCTGGCGGTGCTCTGGGTGATGTTGAACTCATCCGACTGAGCGTAGATGGTGCTCATCTCCTGAGTGCTCTTGACGAAGTTCAACCTGAAGGTCCCTCCGACCGGGAAGCCATTGCTCGGAGAGGGAACAGCGAGCGACCCAGCGTTACCGTCAACGAGCGCGACGAGCACCTGGTTGTTGTCAGCCAAGACACTGCGGTCCTACAAATGTCAATGTCAGACAGGCCGCTGGTCATCAAATGGGGGTCCCCCGTACAGTGTTCGTCAGGAGCAAGGTGAAGTTGCTCGCGTCGGTCGAAACCTTCTCCCAGGAAACACTGTTGGGACCAGTAGAGGTCCAGTCCGAGTTGGCATTAGGGGACGTAATCTGGTACGCCAAAGCCGAGGCAGCGAGCGACAGGAGGACGGCTGTGTAAGAGCGCATTGTCGTGAACTTCGAGTATGTAAAGTCTGAGGTTTTCTGAGCTTATAAGGTGCAGAAAAGACTGCAGAGACGAGACGACTCGAAGGAAGAAAGTAAAGAACGGTGAGGGTTAGAACGTGGGCGAGAGTCAGAAGTACGAGAGGTCTCGACGGGCAATTTCACTTCTCCTAGTTCGATGGCTGTACCCCGCCAAGTGTTCTCACGGCGGTTGCCTCCTCACACAGGGTTTAATTGACCGAGACCGGCGGCGACATGAAAGATGAAATATTGCAACTAGGTAGGCAAATCTTTGGCTTCAATCGAATACATTCATTACTCTTCAGACCATACATGCCAGTAGGACACCAGGAGCAAGCCAAAAGCAGAAGGGAATGGAATAACCTCCTACCGCAAACTCACCGGCGAGAGGACGGATAGGCCAGACCGCCCATAGAACAGTGACGGAGGTCGACGGCCATGGTCCGTCAATATGTCTTGTGATATGCCGATGTGACATTACGACGTGGATCATCGAAAGGCCTTAGCGTAAGCCCGCGTTTCACTGCGCGTTGAGGTCCTTCAACATAGCTTCAGCGTCCTGCCACAGGTCCCTCTGGGCCCACACGTCGACCACGGCGGCGATGACCATCCAGCACGAGCGCTCGCTCATGACATCTTCCGCAATCAAGTCAGCGCCAGCCTGCGCAAGGAGAGTCTTCTTCCACATCTGTTCTTTCAGTAACCCGATGCATGCCCTCGCCAAGTTCCGGATGATACTCATGTCGTCGGCACCAACGTAATCGTCCACCCGGGATAGAAGCGCAAATATCCACCGGGCGTGGACGTCTGTGAGTCGGTTGGTGAAGTGTTCTGGGTGCCGGACATAGTGGTTCAGCCAGTTGGTGAAATAGACAAGGAGGTGGATTGCCAGACGCTAGATGAATGAAATGGATCAGATTTCTTCTTCGTGGCTAGCAGGGGCGCACTTACGTGATCAATGCGATTGAGCAAGGCTGGTGTAGGCTCGCGGGGAATGAAGACCTCTGCGGTGGTGTCCGCGATTTCGCCGTCCTCTGGACGTGAAGGAGTACCGCTAGGGGTAGGAAGAGAACCATAGCCTGAGGCCTGAGGGTGGACAGGCTCCATCGAGACGTCCTCCTCCCCGTACATCAGGGTAACATTACCATCGTCTGGTCCAGCCTTCGATCCCCCAGCCTGTCTTGAATCATCGTAGTCCGCAAAGTCTTCAGAGAACCCGCGCATGCCTTGTCCTTTCTTCACTTTTCCCTTGGCTTGCTTTGGTTTCTTCGGCGGATTCCACACGGCCTCGGGTTGGCCCGCGACGAACTCCCACCACAGATCGCGTTCGTGCTTGTCGGGCATAAGCTTTTGCTTGGGTTGGTTTCCAGGTCTTTGTACGTGAATGGTGGGCTGAACAGAGTTCTGTTGTGCTGGTTAGTCTAGACGCGGTGAGGCCTCATAGAGATATAGTCATACGTACCTTGCGGAAATTCCTAAAGCGTCGTTCGAATACTGTTCTCCATAGCTCAGAAGGGAGAGAAGGGTGTGGTGTATCGTCCTTTAATGGTCCGGGTACGTCTGGCATTTCGTACGGATTGACCACCCGAGTGACATGAGGCAGTCGACGAGCATCACGCCTGTTTGCAGCAGCAAATTAGCGGCATCCAGCTGTGTTCGAGAGATCTAAAGGTACCTCACGGTGAAGAGATACTGCAATCCGTCCTCTATAGGGCCATTATAATTGTGCGGTAGGTTCGCCACGGGCAAAATCTGCCTTCCGAATGATGGCTCCTCATCGTCCGAATCTTCAGATTCTTGCCTCTTCCTCTTCAGCTCAGCAGACATATCGAGGGTTCCTCGCTCTGTAGATATAGAGGAAAGTGACGCAGCAGTACTGCAAGCTCGAGCGTGGGAATCAAGTCGGAACTCGACTTGCTCTCTCTGCTCACCTCACCGAGACTGACTAGTGACTGAGTATAATGGTAGCTGGCTTCTAGAGACACTCTGGCATATGAAGACATTATCAAGACGCAGGAACCATGGTCTTGGAAGCCCTTACTGGCGCGGAGAACTGTACTCGCCTTCGAATGGAGGCTGAAGTTGCCAGGCGCGATCCATTCTACGTCCGTCTTTGTAAGTATATCAGGAGCATAATGCTGCGACGTTTCTGGTCGCGACACAGTAACTATTGCTCTCTGAGAGCTATTGGTTCATCACGGTACAATCACGGCTCTGAACTTCACGCTACCATCCATCATCCCGTCGAACCCCTTCAATGCGTCGTCGAGGGAGAACTTCTGGATATGGGCTTTCACCCCTGTGAGCTGCGCGAAACGGACTGTATCCTCGCAATCCTTGGCATTCCCCACTTTCCAGCCTCGGACAGTCAATTTCTGGGACACCACGACAGCTGCGCAGAAATTCCGTCACGGTCTAGTCATACCGACCAGAGAGGCGCTTACCGATGGGCAAGTTCAGGTTGTCAGTCGAAAGGGCCATGACCAAGATTGTCCCTCCCGGCTTCACCCCCATAATCAGGCTGTTCATAGCGTATGGGTATGGAGCGGTTAAGACCAACAGGTCCGCCCCGCCTAACTTCTGGAGCTCTTCGGCTTGGTTGGTGGTCGAGCTATCGAGGTAGGTATGAGCGCCCAGCGACTTTGCCAGGTCGGCCTTCGAAGGCCCTGACGATAAGGCGACTGTCCGGAATCCCATTGCGCGGCAAAATTGGATGGCCATATGTCCAAGACCACCTATTCCCTGGACGGCTGCGATATCTCCGGCTCTTGTATCCATGTGGCGCAGCCCATCTTCAGGACGAATTGCATCAGTCGTGGATGCGAAAGAGACAGTTGACAATACCTACTGTATGTTGTTACACCTGCACAGAAGAGCGGTGCTGCCTCGGCGGGGTCCATGTCTCTAGGAATGCTGGAGACACCTTCGCTCTTCAGAATCACATACTCAGCCCATCCTCCATCCTGCGAGAGCCCTGCCATCCAGACCAAGTCAGCCATGCTCGGCTCCGAGCCTGGAGCGGGCCTACCATTCACGTTCTCATCCGGACAAGTCACAACGTCTCCCACCCTGCAACGGTTGCAGGTGTTGCACTGCCCGCCATGCCATCCCGAACCGACGCGATCCCCTACTTTCCAGACCTTCTCCGAAGGGTGCACGGCAACACAGTCGCCGACTACCTCGTGTCCCGGGACGCGAGGAAAGCCGGTGGGCATGACCTGCGTCCTGATCCAGTCGTCGGTGCGACAGATACCGCATGCAAGCACTTTGACTGCGATTTCTCCTGGCTCTGGGGCGCGCCACTGCTTCTCAACCATCTCGAACACGCCCAGCTTGGTGACAGCCACTGCCTTGTATGTTGCGGGCGGTTTGAAGGAAGCCATAGCGGGTGGTGGCCAGTATGTGGGCGCGCTGGACTGATAACAGGCTTTATATATCTCACATTACAGATGTCGGGGATCGGCCGAGTGTTCGTGCCTTCTGTTGTAGGTCCTGTGATCTAATAATGCCACTTCCCATGTGCAATATTATTCAACGGAAGATGAGGAGAAGGTGATGCATGATTTATCTATCTGCGAAGACGACCTAGGTTGACGCTGAGCCTGCGGCATGCCAGCATCATATCGGGAACGCAGGGGGATTGCAGGTCCTGTGAAATCGAGATATCGACTCTTCAAGCATTTGAACTTCTTGGACGTCTCTATTGCACGTTGTATAATGAGATTGTCTTGCCATTCCTAAAGAAAGATTGACGCCTTGGCTAGGACGTCGGTATCCTAACATTTGCAACCGATGCTAGGGTTAAAGTAATTTCTTGACCCGCTAAGTAATGGAGAAGTAGTGGTTGATCATTGAATGTCTCAGAACGCTGGATGCTTCGGGGTCGGCTAGCATTAATCCCCGACCACTGTTCAGACGGGCAACTTTCAAAATTTAAGATCATATTCCCGACCCGGGATCGCTCAGCAGAATGAATACCGTCCCGAAAGCATCACATGGCAATCTGAATCTAACAACAGTCGTATAATATTATTTTTCACGAGAGAACGCTATAGAGATGCAGTATCAGCCGACCTAAGCGGCCACTAACGCGTGCAGCCCATAAATCTCCTTCCTGACAGTGTAATACACCTCACTCGCGGACCCCTCAAGCTCCACCTTCCCTCGTGCAGTCTTCCGAACGGCGACCATATCCTCCATACCCAGGGCATTGTCCACCCTGCCACCTCCCCTCCTCTTGCCGCACATAAGCACACCTTCGCCCACCAATTCTGCAGCGATCCCGACTGACGTCAGTCGGGATTTCAGAGCCGTCAGTTTCAATTCGCCAATCATGGTCGAATGAGGCAAGGTAAGTTGCGAACGTGCTCCCAGTGTGCGGTGTCCCGTAGAGACCAGCTTTTGTGCAACGTTGCTACGGGTGGAAGCGTTGCTCGATGCTTGTTCGAGAGTAGGGATCGTAGAACCAGCATGGATTGTGATACGCCCGGTCACGTAGCCGACTTCGTTGTCTTCGAACTGAAACACGGCAAGACCGTCAGCTTTCCGGATAACCTTTTAGGACACGGGCATACCCTTGACAGTTTTGTAGACGCCAGCAGTTCCTCGCTGAGCGAAATCGAGAAACTCTGCGTCTGCTGACCAATTCGGACGGTCTCGAAAGTAACCGGAGCGTATATATCCTTCGTCATCGCTCGGATATTCGCGCACGCATCAATTAGTTCATTCGTCGACTCCTCTCGACCATGGACAATGATCTACAAAGACAGGTTAGTATTGCACAGGAAGACTTGCCATAGTCGACATACCATCTTGCGCGGGTTCACTTGAGGCACGATGGTTTTCACAGCCCGTCCGTCATTCAAGCCTTCCAAGTCAATAAACAGCAGGCGACAAGCCAACTGCACTTCAATCTCAGTCGTAACAAACTTGGACGGCGGCTCCGGTGGAGTTTTCTGTAGGGTAGATCAGCAATGAGTTGTCACTCACATCAGATCGACAACTACCTTAGCCTCCTCTTCCACCTGCTTCCTCTTCAAATCCTCTGACGGGTCCTCCTCCTCAAACACCTTACTCTTCCTCAACCACATCCCCACATCAATGGTTTCCCCATACTCGTCCACTCTCCTCTTCTTCTCCACGTACGGGAACATCCTGAACCTCTGACTCTGCCCACCGTCCTTCTTGAAGAAGGACGTCGCCTTCGAAACGTTACCCTTCAGGTAAATATCGAAGGACAGCTGCTTCGTAACACCTTCATCGGCGTCCAGCGTCCAGTCGGCATCTCCGCCTTGGGTAGCCTTGCCCCGCACAGGCCCACTGCCCGGCTCAAGAAGGCCATTCGTAGGACCTTGCAGATCGCCACTCATGTCCATCTCGTCGCCCAGCGATAGCACTACTTCGTTCTCATCATCTTCATCTTCATCCTCATCCTCATCCTCGGTATCGTCTTCGTCCGCTTCCAGAAGCCGCTGGGTACGTTGCATGGCAGCCTGCTGAGCAGCTTCTTTTTCCTGAGCGGCTCGCTGTTTTTGGAGGAACTCTTCGAGTTCGGCACCCTGTAGCGGGACTTTGTTGTTCATCTGTCGAGGTAGGAAGTCAGATGAGGGTGTTCAACGACGGATTTGTACAGCCACAGGGTCGTACCTTCATATGAAGAACACCATCCATCATGATGTTGCTTCCGATTTTTCCTTTATCCCATTTGCTGTCGTCACGCTGTGCAGTATTCCACATATCGAACAAAAGACCTCCTAGTGTTCCTTCCTCACTCCGGCCAGTCAAGAGCACGACATTGTCGGGTATAGCAGCGAACTCAGAGAATACAATCCGAGAAGGACCATGAGACAACGAGGCCGGTACAGCAAGAATCAGTTTCGGGTCTTTTGAGGAGTAAGTCTGCATCAGATGCTGGGGACTCGGAAATATCTCCAGGTGCCTATTCGATTTCTCAGTACAAAAATACTTGTTGAGTTTGTCCGTGCCTTACCTGAATCTAAGGGCGAACGCACCCAAGGCGTCTTCATCTCCATCGTCCTCACCTCTCTTCCTTTTGTTCTGATGCTGGCTTCTACTTGTACCGTCCTCGCCGACATCCTCCTTATTCACAGTCCCGCCTAACCATTCCATCATACTCCGTACGAATGTCAGCATTTCGCGACCGGTGCGTGAGAGGAAGCAGATGGGGAATCTAAGTCGCGAGTAGTTCCACGCCTGATCGAGCAGCACCAATAGCTCCAAGACGCGAGTGGACGAGTCGCACGGCATAAGTACTGAGTGTCGTGACGAAAGTGTAGTGGTGATCGTATCTGGACAGAAGGGTCAACGGCAAGAATGGTTGTCTCGTTGCGCTAAACTGCGCACCTATGAGGGCAGCATCACGATCCTTTCTACGACTACTGAGGACATTGGCGCGCTCAGCGTCGGTGATTAGCAAGTCAGGACGAGCAAGAGGTTCGAAGACACCGCCAGCTGCTTGTCGCATGAGAACGGTCCCGTCCAGATGCCTTTCCTTCATATGGTTCATGTCCACGGCATAGAGGATAGTACCAGCGGACGGCGACCGGATCTTCCATATTGTTCCTCCAAGAGAGTGACCAGCATTGAAGGGTGTGATCGTCAAGCCCTGACATTTTCCTAGAGTGCTCTCAGTTTGGAACACTTAAATGATATTTTCCTTAGACTACCTTGCAAGTGACACGGTTGGGAATATCGGAGGACGTTAATAGAGTCAAAGGCTTCATGCACTTCTTGAACGGTCGCGATATACTTCTTAATTGTCTTGCCTTTTGTCGGTTCGGAATCAGCAGTCTCGTCCATAGCATTGCCCTCTCCTTCCTGTTCTCCATCGCCTTCCCCGACATCTTCCTCATCCCGTACCCCATCCACGTCCTCCGCAGCAGCGATGCGCCCCATAGCCTGTACCGGAAGAGTTGTATATGCCGGTGCTTTCAGACCCCATCTCGCGTACGCATACGCGTAGAATCCCGAGTGAGCAAGGTCTCCGTGTGACAGCAGTACCAGGTCGACGGAGGGTGCACATCTGCAGAGCCGTTAGGTCGAACACTCAGGATCCTCGAATTCACAATACTCACTCCTTCAACGCGTCGCAATATTGCTCCCAGTGATATACACGTTCCTCGATATCTTCCGTCTTAACCGCAGAGGAGGATGCTTCTGGGCACCAGTCCGGGGAACCACAGTCCAACAATATACGGACATCGTCGACCTGCAGCAGGTACGCCAGCGGTATTGTCTTGGAGGACCTCGCCGCGCCCGACAGAGGTTTGAAGGTGATCATTGCGAGAGGATAGAGACTGCAAGGTGAAGCTGTGAAGAAGCAGCATGAAGTTCTCACGCGTGTCTGCCTTAGACTCGTGCTCTTCCCTAAGGTACTCTCTACCCCTTGCTTTCTGTTCAATTACGCCTTCGCCGGCACAGGTGCTGTCAATCCTAGGCGACGCTGCGCGAGCGGTGGGAACTGCATTTTCAGACTATACTAGCGCTCGACTACACTGCGGCGTCGAGTCGAGTCTCCTTGCACGAAAACACATACATTGCCTCAGTATGGGAAGGAGTTTTAGTCAGAATAATCTACCGAGGTCCTTTCTTTCGCTTCCGCTGCTCTGCCAACTCCTGCATCCTTTTTCGTTTGTCCGCGGTCGGAGATTGCAGATATGATGTTGATGGGACCGCCGGTACAGGATCTGGAGCAGAAGGTGGCGGCGTGGCGGGCATACTTGTGGAAGATCGGGGATGGGCAGGTTCAGGAGCACTCTCCAACGCGGACAGTGCAGACTCCTGCTCGACGTCTCTCGGATCCTCGCTGGGCGGTGGGGGCTTGATTCAGTCCCACCGCTGAGCATAGAATAAAGACACGTACGTAGCTTCCGTCTGCCCGTCATCTATGAAATTCTCCTCGTCTTCCTCCTCGCTCGAGCTCACTTCTCGTCGGTGATCCATCTTTGCCCACCTCTTCGCTATCTCCATCAGTGCATCCCACTGCTGTGAAGCCGTCCTATGTACGGTTTCTATGTCCGTTTTCTTCCACTGAGTTCTGCACTGAGGGCAGTTAATGACCTCAGAGCCGGGTGCGATTTGCGGGAGACAAGTATTGCAGACAACGTGTTCACATGGAAAGCTATGTTAAGAGTGTAAGAGACCTTGATTTCATGATGGGGATTTGAACGCACCTGGAAGCCTCCTCTGGCTTCAGTTTCTCCATACATATGATGCACTCTTCGTCCTCGGCCAGTACGGTTTCTGATATCAAATCTTGAAATGTTCTTAGCAGCTGTTGTGCCCTTAACATGACACCATGGAGCAGATGTACGTGGTCACGGACACACCTTTCTCATGTGGTGTGCAGAATCATCTGCTGTATCTTCTGCCTCGTCATTCAACTCGGCTGCCTCACGTTTCGCTTCCTTCACTTCCAGCTAGAAGGACCCTAGGTTGGCTTCATCGCAAATTGCTATCCAGTCAAATGACACACACCTGTTTGACCCTTTTCTTAAGTTTCTCTCTCGTCTACAATTGGACATGAGTTCGGGAGGTCGCTGAAGAGTTATACGATACTCACACCTTCTAAGGAATGAACGTCTCGCTTCAATTTCCGAATCTCTGCCTGGAGAGTCGCAGCAGTCGGGCCTCCCTTCTTCCCTCTTTTCGGCTGTATCGAAACGTCCTGCGCTTCAAGCAGCTTGTCTACCTCAGCCTTAAGCTCCTCATTCTCAGTTTTCAGAGCACTATACTGCTCTTTCAGTCTCCTAAGGCCTGCTTGCGCCTTAGACAGGTACCGCTGCGAGACAGTAACGTTAGTGGACGGACCACGACATATATCAACTTGAACCAGCTGGGGCCCACCTCCACTTCGTTACTACCCTCGGTTTCCGACCCGTTACTCCCCGGTTCCAACGCTATGGCTGAGAGTTCCTGGGCCGGAATAGAAGCATCCTTATGTGCAGAAGAGATCAAACGGCTGGAGCGAGTCCTGGCCATGAAGTACAGTGCTGGGACATGCTATAGTGATCGGTGTTTCCCCAGACTGGAAGGGCCTCTCCGAGGCAGCTATGAAGGTTATATATACTAACACTAACCTCTTTGCCGGTCCCTATCGATTAGTGGTTAAATCATCACGTTGTGGTCAATAGGGACGCCGTGAAGCCGCGTGTTCAACTCACGCTAGGGACACACTATAACCGAGGGTTCGATCCCCTCTGAACACGCTTCAACAATGACGGTTCAATTCCGTTAAAACGTACTTTCTTGTTCGGACTTCTGATCATTATTGCAATCGCTGCATTGTTTCTCAGAAATTAGAGGTTTGATCCCGTCCAAATGCTTTCCTTGAGGAGGTTCCTGCTTTACCTTTTGAATCCAGACAAGCGGCCTGTCCAGCTTGCTTACTCTATGGACGACTGTCATTCCCCACAAATCGAGAGCACAAATCGAGAGCCACAGGTTCGACTCACTCTAGGGACCTGGCAGGGAGGCCACAATATCTGAGAACCCAATTGAGCGACTATTCCCTGACTCAACGCTGACCTGTTTGAATTCCATTGACGGACCAATGATATCTGCAGTGTGCGCAGGCGCAGCTAGCCAAACGTAGGGTGCTCAAGGCCAATTGCAAGTTGCGCAAGATGTCTGCATGGATCCCTTATCATTTCAATCACGAGGAGCACTCAGTTAACCATTGAGCTATCACCAAATTCTAGGCCTATGCGGCGCCTGTATATGAATAGGCCGAAGCTGGGAAGCAGTGCAATCACACGAGGTGAACAAGAACTTAAAGCTGCAGCAATTAATGCAATGCAAAACGCGCGTCTCATTCCCTCCCCCACTATGCAGACGGATACGTTAAGACAGTACTGCACCGAGACCGAGAGACACGAGATTGCACAAGAGGTGCTGCAGGGCAGGCAGCGTGTGGTGACCTTTCCCGGGAGCAGCCAGTACGGACGCACCGGAGGAGGCACGTCTGCTTGCGGACTGGCGGCGCTCAACTGCGCTAGGATTATCCTGGGGAAGTCCAAGAACGGACTGCAGGGAACGGCGCTCCTTGAGTCCATAATGGAACGGGCGACCTTGCAGGTAGGCGTTGGTGGTCAGTCGGATCGATTACGACGCGCTTATTATTTCAACCAGAATATACTAGGCATATGCCAGTCTTGGTCCAACTCGTCTCATTTGGAAGTTGAAGAGATATCTGGGGCGCCCATATTTGCCAAGACCCTCGCACTGAAAGACAAAGAATATTCGGCCACGAACGTCAGACTCCTCTCAGAGCTCCTGCAGTGAGTATCATGCTCGTCCGAGGACTACAAGACTTTCCTAACGCTCTGTGTAGACGTGCAAAGCCTGCGACCAGTGAACCTGCCGCCGCCGTGGTCATTACTAGACCGCCTGAAATCCTGGTGTGCATGATCATTCCCGTGGAAGAGCAAGCCGTCTTCGTGACATTCGACTCGCACCCGCGACCAAAGTACCCCGCCGGGGCTGCTTTCACGTTCGACACGTCTTTGAAGAGAACCGCGGAATATCTTGCCGAGCTTCTCCCATATGATCGCCAGCTCCTACGGGACAGTAGCATTCAGTGGGAAGCCCAGATGCTGGCGCAGTACTCTGGGCATGTCTTCGTCGCGAGGGATATCCCGGACATCCCGGCGGACTGGATGGAGTCTTTGATGGAAGCCAGCGTGTCGTCTCTGGCACTGAAAGCGGAGGTGGTCAGTCTGCAGTCACGCAATGACTCACTCACGTCGGACAATGTCCGCCTCGGCAGAGACGTTCAGCGACTGCAGACTGAGCTACAGGCGCTGAGGAGGCAGCAAGAGCGGTCCCGTCATCCCGCTAACCAGCGCACTGGTCAATCCAGCAAGACGAGCCAATCTAGCAAAGGCAAAGCGCCCGAAATCCCGAGAAGTATAGGTATAAGAGGATTCATCTCTTCTTTCAGTGCGGTGGTTGGGTCATCAGATGACCGCAAGGGAGATCCGCCGAGATCCCCCGCAGTTGCAGATTCTGGCAAGGTTCCAGACGACGTCGCAGGCATCGCGAGCCAGGAGGATGAAGACCTTGACTACGCTATCCAGATGCAACTCGAATTCGATATGGAGGACGTCCGTCTTCGAACGGTGATGGAGGAGCTACAAGATACCGTGCAGCCTACCTTCGACTGCATGGTTTGTCTGGAGACCATACCGCTGGACTACGTTGCACCACTCGATTCTTGCAAGCACTTGATCTGCACGGAGTGCCTCAGAGGGCACGTCCGCTCCAAACTCCAAGAAGGTCGATTCCCGATTTTATGTCCAGTCTGCATGACGGAGAAAGACAACGAAGGAAGAGGTGAGCATCTTAGACCACTGAGGAAGCCCGTCTCACGCAGAGAAACAGTGATTAGCAATTTGCTGGCTCAACAACTTGGCTTGACCGAAGAGGAATTCGAGACCTTTATGGAGTTCGAAATGACAGCCTTCTCTATCTTGATACATTGCCGAAGGTATGGACACCACCGTCACCGTATGCACATAGTAACCTGCTTCTCCAGCTGCGAGAAGTCAGTGTTCGTTGACAAGCAGGAGTACAAGGAAGCAGAGATCATCACATGTCCATTGTTCGGTTGTCAATATACGTGGTGCAAACGGTGCTCGCAGGAAGCGGCTTTGGACGGAGACAAGCACTCCTGCGATGGATCGACCGAGCTTCAGAACCTGATGCAACAGCGTGGGTGGAAGATCTGTCCTGGTTGGCGACTCTCTACCTTCGGGAATGTCTGTAACTGATGCTCGTGTTTTCTCAGGATGCAACACCCCAACGGAGAAGACAAGTGGTTGCAACCATATGACAGTGAGTGCCTTCCCTGCGGTCTTTACTATATTCGCCATAATCATTTGCGCATCAGTGTCCTACACCAAGCTGCAACACGTGAGTATTGCCTTACGGACAGGGCTTGAGCTTGAGGCATCTCGAGGCTTGAATATCGAATACTGACTCCCAATTATCATTAGGCACTTCTGCTATCGCTGCGGCAATATGATCATTCAATCGCTGCGGCAAGAAGACATAGCTCGAGAGGTCACGGCCCACTACCGCACCTGCAATCTGTTCGTATATCCTGAGTGAGGCCGATCATGCATTTTGAGAATTTGATATTGGGTCTGCTATGCGAACAGTACTGACGTTCTCGTTGACTTCCGGTTCTCGTGCTTTTCGTCAATATTACACTCTTCAATGTACATTACCTTCTGGATCTTCTTGCTTCTGAATTACTCCTCGTCCCTTTCAATCTCCCCAATAATCACCGCGTCTACGCAAGCCCCCTGCTTCAGCTCGCCTTGCCCACCAGGCAAGGCCACAAGCCCATTCGCTCCGCTCAGACTTGACATACGGCTGGAGCGCTGTCCGCCCGTGCTATAAGCCTTCAAAACGGTAGGCCCATCACTTGTCAAGGAACTCCTGAGCACCACGCGGTGGTATTCTGGCCGGGGGTCTAGGCGCATAGGCGACTGGATCTATAGTACCCTAAAATTCAGTGGACGATACGAGATACATAGAAAGATCCATAACAGACCTGTACTTTCACTCTCGGCAGCTGACATCTCGCAGCTTCCCATCCGCCCATCCTTCTCAACGCAGGTACCACAAACACATTGAAGCAGACAAGCGCGCTCGCCGGATTTCCAGGAAGCGCAAAGACCGGTTTCTCGTTAACAGTCGCGAACGTAGTGGGCTTCCCCGGCTTCACGGCGACTCTGCCAAAATGAATTGTTCCATTGAAATCGCGCTCGATAATTGGCTTCAGGAGATCCGAGGGACCCATGGAGGTCCCGCCCGTACTCAGAAGAATATCGGCGTCGGCGAGGCCGCGCGCTATGGCGGATTTGTGCGCGTCGATGCTGAGAAGAAGAAAGGACTGAGTGCACGGCGAAGAGTAGAGAGGAGGAATGCGTACTCGTCCCGCACGATACCTAGATCGACGATCTCGTAGCCCATGCCTTCGAGTGTGGCATGCAGGGATGGACGGTTGGTGTCCCAAATGCCGCCCCACTCCTGTTCTGGACCTTGCGCTTGACTCTGAATATCGAGGATTTCGTTGCCGGTACTGAGTATAGCTACCCGAGGCTTTTTGTATACCTCCACCTCCTTCCTTCCCACGAACGCAAGCGTCCCCACTTCGCCTCCACCTGCTCTGATGACTGCCCCTCTACTCAAGACCTTCTCCCCCTTCTCCACATCACTTCCGGGCGCCCTTACGTTCTCCCCCTTGGGCACCTGTGCGAGCGTCTCCACCTCCTTCTCCTCCTTGCTCTCATCGTCCACTGTGCTTGCGAGCCGAGTATCCTCGACCATGATGACCGTGTCAGCGCCCACGGGAAGAGGCGCACCAGTGTTAATTCGGTAAATTGTCCGTTCGGGCAGGAGGTCGCTCACGCGATGGTTGGTGGAGGTAAGGACCGGGTAAGTCCCGGGTGGGTCAATGGCTTAGGAGGGATGAGAATCGAGGGGAAGGCGACATGAAGTCGCAGAGCTTACATCTGAGGGCGTACCCATCTACGCTCGTAGTATACGTAGTGGGGACATCTTGTGGTGCGTATACATCTTCGGCCAAGACATGGCCTTTCAAAGCGGGTGTTACCTAACAGGATCATAATGAGACATATTAACATGGTACGTGACCTGCGTATATGCGTTGCGTACCTTCGTTTTGAAAGCCCCGAGAGGCTTAATGTTCTCCATGACCAGTTTGAGGGCCTCTGAAAGAGGAATGATAGGAAACGGAGATTCGCGGTGGCGTGCTGAGGCTATATACGCGCATGTGATGATAACTGCAGCGACTGCCACAATGCAGAGGAGACTTACCAGGGAGAGAAGGATCATGCGACAAGACACTCCTCGGCACTGGGGCTTGGTGTCCATGGTCATGGTGGTGATGATGGAGGTGATGTCCATGAGCGTGCCCGCCCTCTCCCGAGAAGGCAGTCGTCCCCTCCTTCGCCAACTGACTGTGCACGCCCCTACCACTACCTCCTCCGATCAGCTCAATGACATGGCCTACCAGACCCTTATGTAGCAGCGCTTCCAGGTTCTCTTTGACAGCTTTCACAGAACCAGGTAAGGTCACGACAAGAGTGTTGCCAATTGTCCCTGCGACCGGACGGGCAAGTGCAGCCATCGCCGTATGTGCAAGGCTGCCCGAAATCATCAGGTGTACCAATCCGGGAGCATGACGATCAAGCAGAGGGGTGATGGCCTAATTCCACTTCAGCTTTCCTCTATATTGCGTGTTAAGAGAGCACGGACCTCTGGTGTACGATCCCTCACGCCGAACCCCGTCCCTCCAGTGGTCACAATCCAATCCACCTCCCCTTTCGCCACCCACCCCAGCACCGCGCTCTTAATCTTCCTCTCGTCATCTGGTACAATATCATGGTGCCCGCATTGGAATCCTTGGCTGGTCAAGATTTCACGGATGGTTGGCCCGGACTTGTCTGCAGTCGTGTCCGCAGACGCTGTGTCGCTGACTGGTATAGATTAACGTAACAAGAATAGCTTATGAGTTTCAAGATGAAGCTCGCAGGCGCGAAAGACATTACTGGTAAGGACTGCTACGCGAATGGGTGAGGCCATCGTGGTGCAAGCGAGATCGATGCCGGCGCTTAACTGTCCGATCGCTGTCCGACTCGAGCCGCCGGCAACATTTTCCTTGCAAAGTCCAGTTGCAGTGCTCGTTGACCTCTGCTATGAGCGCATCCTCTTCGACGAGTATCTCCGACCCTTTCCTGCTTGCGTCTTACGACCTACCACGCAATGAAACATTGGTGACATCCACTCACCCTCATGTCTTCGTGAGCTACCACAAGCGACGGGTCACCGCGACTGTGCAAGGCGATGGGGTGCACGTCCTCGACGTAAGTCTGTTGTCACCACTACTGCAGTTTGTATGGACATTACGGCCTGACAAAGTAATGGATAGCTAGCGACGCTTCATCCAGCAGCATCGCATACGTTAGGCCCAGCTTCACGCTTTGGATGTGCCTCTGTCACTCGCGGGACCAACCAGAAGTCGTCACAAGACTCTGCGACGACTTACACTTACCTACAATCAGAGTCACAAATACGTAGATGGAAAGGAGGCATACTTGGGAAGGCAGTTGAGGAGGGTCCAAGTCTTCAAGTGAGTCTTGCTATGAAGTGTCGAAGAGATGTGAAGGACGAAGTTGATGGTCAGCTATGGTCTGGCATGGCAGGTTGACTATGACGTCTCAAGCTTGTATGCTCCCGTTGAGCTTCCCTCACGAGTACTTGCGATGTCCCCGCAAGGCGGTATCACGCTTCTCGACGAAGCAACGTTAGCCACCGTTGCCTCGCATCCCGCGTCCTCGTCGAGTCTGCTCAAAACCTTCCTCTTCCCTCGAAGAGAGTGGGCGCAAAATTCCTCTGGAGACGGAGTTGTTGTGGCTTTGGTACTAGGAAGTGACCAAGAGAGAGAAGTCCACCTTCAAATCATCTCCATCAGCGAAGATGACGAGGTTTCAGACCTTCATAGCTCGACAATACCATTAGACGTAGATGACTGCGTAAGTCGACCTCCCAGCTTCCTGCTCTACTATCATGTGCCTTTCGTATCTCATGCTTGCTCGGCACCTTCAGGACATCGCTGACATATCCCTGACCGCCTCTGGACACCTCTCCCTCCTCACCACCTCCGGCTTCTGGAAAGCCTACCATCTCACGACTTCCTCCTCTTCTCCAGCACCTTTGGGTACTTCTCTGCGCTTAAACAACCTCTCCTTCATTTCCCCCCATTTCACGTCAAAATCCGACCTCCGCACAACCCGCTTGAACTCCAGCGTTGCCCTGCTCGGCCTGACTGCCTCGCACGTCCTCATCGTCTCCCCTTCCTCCTCTCCGTCAAATGAAATAATATTCATGGTGTGGGATATGAAGTACGGTGTTCTGCTTGCGCAACAGAGCATCTCCATGCCTTCTGCGTTGGCCGGCGAGAAGAGGGTGCGTGTGACGGTGGAGTGTGCAGAGCAGCAGGCGGTGGTAGTCTTGTCTCCCGCAAGTGGGGAAAGCAGACATGGGAAGGGTAAAGAGGGGAAGAGCGGGAAGGGGCGCAGCGTGGTGTTGGTCGTGCCCTACGAAGTTCCTGAGAAAAGCATGATCAAGAATGCCCTAGGAAAGGGGGAGGCGGGGAAGAGGTGGTTGAAGCACTTTGAGGATGAGGAACGGGGAGATGGTGGCGGGGGCATGACGAAGAGGGAGCGGGAGGTGTTGGAGGGGAAGAGGGGGATCACGGCTGAAAGTGTAAAGAAGATCGACGAGGAACAAGGTGAAACGGAGGAAGGGCTGTCATATGCATTCGTGAAGGCCATTGTACGAAGGATGGAGGAGAGGTATGAGGGAGAGGTACTGAGATATCTACTGGCGAAGAGAGTGGTTAGCGCCGGAATGGCCGAGGGGAAGGGGTTGCTGGAGGTGCTTAGGGAAAAGGATGACTGGGTGCGCTTCATGTTGCTCTCGATCTGTAGCACCAGCTGACTGCTGGCGTGTGACATGCTCTGCGTCGTTTTACAGAAAGCAATTCAGCTTGCCCTTGACAACGTCCCTGACCTCTCCGAGAACGACCTCGTTTCCCTCCTCCTCGCCTCTTCCTCCTCTCCAGATGCTATTTCGCTTCCCGCGCTCCTTAAACACATCGCAACCTACCTCACGTCGGCGTCCGCTTTGCGCAAAGCGATCAAGGATGTCTTCTCGACTAGGCCAGAGGAGCTTTTGAAGGTGCTCGAGGTAGTGGAGGGGTGGGTGTCCCGGTGGGCGCAGAAGGAGGGGAGGCTGAGGATGGATGTTGCAGATGTAGGGGAGAGGGACAGTAAAGGCAAGAGGGATCTTCCTCAACTTGAGAAGGTAGGCGGGCATTTTGACATTCTGTGGTACCGCATGATTTACACCTGGTATTCCGTGATGTCTAGGTTCTGTCTTTCCTAACAACCCTTCTTGATGCTACATTCCTCTCACTTCTCGCTCACCCGCCCGCCCGTCCCCTCCTCCAGCGTATCTCGGGGTACCTCCAACCTGAGATAACGTTCGCTGAGGCTACGGAGCAGCTGCGCGTGCCGCTGGAGCCGTTCGTCAAGGCGAATAGGGACAAGGACAAAGACAAGGAGAGGAAGGAGGAAGGAGACTGGAGGAAGAGAAGGAAGGAGAAGTTTGAGAGGAGGGGGGTCGCCGTCGGGGTGTATCAGGTTGAGGAGCTGGTACTGTGATCTGCCCCGTGTTTGTGGCTGGCGCTATATATCATTCGATGTTATATCTTCATTTTGACGCCTGCTCATCGGTCATTGGGCCATCGTCGTGCAGCTCGTTTAACGAGGGGTGTGGCTTGTGGCAATGTGGCTTGAAGGTGCCAGCGGCTCGCACCGGATCGGACAGGTTAAAGATCGTTCACTAAATTCCACGCCCTCTCACTAATAACATAGATCGACGATACATATGTGGGCTCGCCGCTAGGTTAATACCCTGTGCGGACGATCGCCAGACTCTCCTTCTCCAACCACATTCCTATATTTTCCTTCAGATTTAGTACCAGTTCCACAGCGGTCCCCAAGTTAGTAAGCCGGCTTCTAAGTACCTGTAGATGGGCTTCTAGGACAGGTCTCAAGTAAGAGGCCTCTTGGCATATCTTCGAGAGGACAAGAGATATAGTCGTCTCCAGATGGACACATTCGTATTTCAGTCGACCTGCGTGTCGAATGTAATCTTCAGCAAGCCAACATAGCTCTATTGATAGCAGTATGTACCTAACTCGTCGAGGAGTCGATTCGGTCTCTGCATCGGCGACACATAATCGACGTCACTCCGGCCTTGTTCTGACAGACGTAACGCCTCTGATAGTGCGCAGCTGCAGGACTCCTCATTCTGTACGAGTGTCTGTAACACCCATGCCACATCTTCTGCGATCTATGACTGCAGTTAGCTCGCTGGGGAAGAGGCGAGTGGATGTCGCCATACCTCATCTGAGGCGAGCTCCTCTAGAAAAGAGATCAGACGTTCTGCCTCGTAGCGGATGCGTTGATCAGCAATGCCAGACTCCTGTTCTTGTAGCTGCTCCCGGAATCTATCAATAGCATCCTGGGATCTGTCGTGAATTCGAGGGTTATAACCAGTATATATCGGTGCACGCACTTTTGCAGCGGCCTCGGATGCTTTTTGAGCTTTCTTCAAGCTACTGTTCATGTACAGCCATGCGTACAGCTGGGCGGCGACCTGCAGGGTGTCGCTCGGGTCGAGTGGCTTGAGAACGGGCGGTTTTGGAGGCAGCTGTACGTCGCTGAAAATCAAAACGGCGACAAAACAACGATATAATAGAACGTACTTTACTTGTTGACACAGATGGAACGACACTGGCACTCAGCTGTGCCGCCCTCCGCACCTGTGGTTGCGAGCCACCTTCGGCTTTCGAGTTTGTCGACCCTTCACCGGACTTTCCGGCTCGGGAGGAATTCGTGGAGCTTGTAGATGATTGTGCATATTTCAATAGATCTCGTCCTGCTTTATTGGATGTCGCACTCGCAGCCTTCGCAGAACTGGAGGACGCGCTCGGTTTGGACCGCGTTATGCTCGCCGAGGTGGGAGCGGCCGAGGCTCTGCCGGTAGCTTTGCTAACGATTCCTGTTCATCTTAAGCGCCAAATAAGGTTGTCTCTTTAGTTTCCCTACCTGTGGCTGCAGACTTCTTAGCCGTAGAGGTCACCCTGAGTGCCATGGCCACAACGTCCTTGGTTGAACCACGTAAACCCGAAAAGGCAAGTTGAGGAATTCGCGTGCGCGGCAAGCGCCGAAGCCTGAGCGTCGAAATCAAAGGCCTCATCAATCCGACTCCGCGTGTGCATCTGCCGACGAGCGAGGCTGCTGCAGCCATCGATTCGCTCTCCTTCTCAAGCGCTTGGTACCGATACATACTAAGCGAACATGTCCATCCTGGGCACGCTCGTCCGCCCGCTGGCCTACGTCTCTGTCCCCTTCTTCCTCATCCACACCCTCGCCAACCGCAACCCGCTCGTGAAGTACTATGTCCGCCTCGGGCTGTATCTGTCGACATTAGGACTATGCTCGGTGTGGGGTGCGATGGTCGCCGTGGGCATGTCGCTCATAGGCCGGCGATTCGACGTCAACTTTGTCACCGCGCGAAGCTTCTACCACCTCTCGAGCCGCGTGCTGGGCATCAAGTTCGTCGTGGAGAGCGAGGAGCACCTCGACACACGCCCCGCAGTCTTTGTAGGCAACCACCAGAGCATGCTGGACATTGTTTACTTGGGAAGGTTCGCGTGGTATTCTCTTACCCTCCGGAGGGAGTGATCAATGCACGTCGGTTGACTGGCGCGCTCGTTCCTTGTTTTGTTTTCTGCTCTATACAGGATATTCCCGAAACGCGCTAGTATCATGGCGAAGAAGGAACTGCAGTGGTCGCCGTTGCTCGGGCAGTACATGACGCTCTCCGGAGCCGTCTTTGTGGATCGGGGAAACAATGCCAAGGCGGTGCAGTCGCTCACGGAGGCAGGAGAGCTTATGAAGGCGAGACATACGAGTCTTTGGTTGTTCCCGGAGGGCACGCGATCGATGCGGGAGTACCATGACATGCTGCCGTTCAAGAAGGGCGCGTTCCACCTTGCGGTGCAGGCGCAGATCCCCGTCGTTCCTGTCGTATGCGAGAATTATTGGAGATTATATCGCAAGGGTGTATTTGGCAGTGATACGTTGAAGATCAAAGGTGAGTCGATTATATTACAGGCTGCAGATATCTATGATCTGACGGCCATCCCTCAGTCCTCCCGCCAGTTTCCACAGAAGGCCTCACAACAGCCGACATCCCCGATCTCGTCAGCCGCGTGCGAGATTCCATGGTCGCTGCTCTCCGCGAGATTTCGATACCCGTGCCTTCCTCCGCATACCCAGAATCCAAAGCCGAAGACATAAAGCCCGCGCAAGAGGAGAAGCGAAACACAGTGGACGAGCCCGTACAGCCCGCACCCGAGCCCGAGCACTCTGAGTCAGAGACACCCTCGGAGAGTGGGGAATCTGTTCGGCGCAGCGATAATGGGACGGAGACAGAGGAAGATGAGGGGATGGTGCTCGTTGGACGACCGTCGTAGGAGAGCTGGGTTTGTCCGGGCAATGGATGTTAGTCTCGGTTCTTTGCCACTAATCTATTAGTTCTATGATTACCGGGAGTATATTGTTGCCCCTAAGTCCGGGTGTGGATGTGACTGCCGGGGTATCCGATTCACAAGCAGTTTCCGGTTGGATCATGTCTGGTATAGCGTTCAGTCTTTTGAGCGCCCAGTTCTAAGTTGAGATTAACCTTTGGACTAAGTTTGGCAGTATTCAACGTGCTCCTCTTGAATGGCTCTCCTTCTACGGCACCGACAAACAACCTTAACACTTACATGGCGTGCCGCGGATCCCACCAACGCCTGCGCACCCAATGCCGTGTACGCACGCGTTCGTGTTGCCGAGCACGTTCATAACGTGCAGATCTCGAGTGAGCGGATTGTGGCCGAATACTGATACCAGCCGTGCCACCCCGCTACGTTTGGGGTCGCCGGCACAGGGACGCTTACCCAGTTTCGCTGTTTCGGTGGATTGCTAACGCGCACGTAATCCACTACCTCCGGCCGTTGCGGTTGTATATAACACGTCCGTCGTGATGGAATGAGAGGCCCGAGGTTTCTCTCACCCAACCGCAATTGGACCTACATCTTCCGACAGTCTCGCTTTTCCACTTTTCCTACCTATATTTCGCGTAATATGCCTGGCGAGCCGGTTTCTGCGACCAAGTTCAAGAGATACCCTGGTGGGTGTTGCAGATTGGCGCTCGTGGACGGTATTTGATACTATCTTGGTTAAATGGGATGGATTAGAGTGCTGGGGTCATCGTGGTGTAAGTCCTATCTGCCAGTGAAGCTTAACCGTTTTGCAACGACTGATCATTTATCTGCAAACTCTTCACGACTGTGGACTGTCTATTACGGACTCTTAGGCCTCTGCTGCGTTTCCCGAGAACACCCTCGCAAGTTTCGAAGGAGCCATCCGTGATGGCGTGGAAGGCATAGAAAGCGGTAATTCGCTATGAACTCGCCTTGAGCTCCCGTAACACTGCTAGCAGACGTCCACATGTCGCTTGACGACGTCGTGGTCATGTTCCATGATCCCAGTGCGTAATGCATACGTGCCCCCTATCCCTTCACGGCATACTGACATGCGAGTATGAAGGCCTTGAGAGGACCACGGATGGACATGGTTAGTATCTTGTTGTAGTGATCTTGGACCGTGACCGAGCACAGGGGACAGGGTTGATTAGGGAGAAGTACTGGTATGGGCCTGAGGGGATGGAGAATGTGCGGACGAAGAAGGAGCCGAAGCAAGCGATACCTACCTTTCCTGAGACAATCGAGCTTCTTATGAAGGTATGCCATCCTTATGCCGACTAAAAGAAACGGACTCCTAATCCTATCTCAGCCTGAAAACCGCCATGTCAAGCTCAACATAGACGTTAAGATCCAAAATGAGCCGAATCGGCTGTTCACGCTTCTCAACAAGACGATCACTTCGCACCAGAGCTGGGAGACACTCCTTGCACCCCGTATACTTTTGGGGCTATGGCATCCGCGCTTCCTCAGCCCCGCGAAGAATATTTTGCCGTATCTGAGGAGATCGTATATTGGCATTAGCCCGTATATTGCGAGGAAATACTTCTGGGATAGCTGCGATGTCTTCTCGATTCATTTTACTATACTGGCGAGCTGGGATGGGGCAAAGTGAGCTTTGTTTCGTTCGGTACCGGTTACGAAGGTGCTCATGAACTTCCGGTCTATAGGTTCAGGCAGGAGGCGAAGGCCGCGGGCAAGAAGATCCTTGTTTGGACTGTTAACGACCCCAAGCATATGATGGAGGTAAGCCCCTTCCGCACAGTATGGCCGCTTTCTGTCTGACATTTTCTCAGTGCGTCCGGTGGGACGTCGATGGTATTCTCACAGACTACACCAAAGTCTGGCTTGACCTGCGTGCCGAGCTAGAGAGTGAGTGGGCTTTCTTCCCGTCGAGCCGGACAGTGTGATGCTTACTTTGTGGCTTGGCAGAGGACGAACAGAAAGTCGCGACGCAGTACAACAGCCGTCTCTTCCTCTGGCAGTCAGTCCACTTTTACAAGCCGATGCAGCTCCTCACGCAGTATTATCACCACGCCTACCTCGAGTCCGTCGCTGGTCCGCTCGACGATCCCAATGCCCCTGCTCCGGCAATCAAGGTCAAGTCATGATAGATGCGTTCGGGCATATCGTTTCGGACATTTAGGGCCTGTACGGGAACTTGGCTCGGGGCTATGGGTTCACCGAACAGGCCCTTAGACTATACGCCCTGCTATACTTCTGTTTCTCGTCATCGTATGTTATCACGTTACGCCTCATGAATCCAGCGCGTTTTCCGTCCACCCATTGATGAATACATCTGGTACATAGAAACATCTTATAGACACCTGTAGTCCTCTGGAAGCTGGCGAACTAGTTCCCGCTTGTATCGATCGCTAGTCTCCCGTTTTGCGCCTCACAATATTCTAGGTGAGGTCTCGTTGTTTGAGCGTGTCCTGAGTGTTGCCTGCGTTTGCGGGCTTCCAGCTAAGGAGCTAGAGAAAAGGTTGAACCCGCCGTACTCATAGACAATATTGCTTGACTGCTAGGTCATGTCGGAAAAAATATCTTTCATCATTCTTTCATCTATGCCAATTGATCACATTTGCTCTAAAAGTATGATTTCAGTAAGTGCCCGGAAGACGGATGTCCGTGAGTTGACAAAGTCTGTCACGCTCGGTTTAAGAAGCGTGACCTCGCCACGTGACCCGTGACGGTTTGTTGCCGACCTTCGAAGCGCCCGCCCAACGGCGCCGTGTTTGCGTCAGCATATCCTCCATTCGGCTGTTTCGATGGATTTGCTGATGCGCATGTATTCCACTATGTGCAGCCGACGCGGTCGTATATATCCGTCGTGATGGAATGAGAGGCCCGAGGTTTCTTACACACAACTACAGTTGGGCCCTACGACAGTCTCGCTTCTCCACCTCTTGCGTAATATGCCTGGTGAACCGGTCTCTGCTACCACGTCCAAGAGATTTCCTGGTAGGTCCTGACAGGCCTGAAGATTAGCGCTTGTGGACAATATCTGATAACATTTCTGGTGGCATGGGGCGGATTAGAGTGCTGGGGTCATCGTGGTGTAAGTCGCCAGTGTAGGTGTAGCTTGACCGTTGTGCAGCGACTGATCCATTTATCTGCAAACTCTTCACAACTGTGGACCATCTGTTACGGACTCCTAGGCATCTGCTGCGTTCCCCGAGAACACTCTCGCAAGTTTTGAAGGAGCCATCCGCGATGGCGTGGAAGGCATAGAAAGCGGTAATTCGCTATGAACTCGCCTTGAGCTCCCGTAACACTGCTAGCAGACGTCCACATGTCGCTTGACGACGTCGTGGTCATGTTCCATGATCCCAGTGCGTATGCATACCTCCCCCTATCCTTCACGCCATACTGACATGCGAGTATGAAGGCCTCGAGAGGACCACGGATGGACATGGTTAGTATCTTGTTGTAGTGATCTTGGACCGTGACCGAGCACAGGGGACAGGCTTGATCCGGGAGAAGTACTGGTACGGGCCTGAGGGGATGGAGCATGTACGGACGAAGAAGGAGCCGAAGCAGGCGGTACCCACCTTCCCTGAGACCATCGAGCTTCTCATGAAGGTATTCTATCCTTATGCCAACTAAATGAAACCCGCTCCTAATCCTATCTCAGCCAGAAAACCACCATGTCCAGCTCAACGTCGACGTGAAGATGCAGAACGAGCCCAGTCGATTGTTCACGCTCCTGAACAAGACGATCACCTCATACGAGAGCTGGGAGACACTCCTCGCACCTCGCATACTCCTGGGGCTGTGGCATCCGCGCTTCCTCGACCCCGCGAAGAATATTTTGCCGTACCTGAGGAGATCGTATATTGGTGTCAGCCCGTACGTTGCGAGGAAATACTTCTGGGATAGCTGTGATGTTTTCTCGATTCACTTCATGATACTGGTGAGCCAGGATGGAGCAAAGTGAGTTTTGTCTCATTTGCTACCGGTTACGAAGGTGTTCATGAACTTCCGATCTATAGGTTCAGGGAGGAGGCGAAGGTAGCGGGCAAGAAGATCCTTGTTTGGACTGTTAACGACCCCAAGCATATGATGGAGGTAAGCCCACTTCTGCTCAGCATGTCCGCGTTCTGTCTGACATTTTCTCAGTGCGTCCGGTGGGACGTCGATGGTATTCTCACAGACTACACCAAAGTATGGCTTGACCTGCGTGCCGAACTAGAGAGTGAGTGGACTTGCCTCCCGTCGAGCCGAGCAATGCGATGCTTATTTCCTGGCTTTGCAGAAGACGAACAGAAAGTCACGGCGCAGTACAACAGCCGTCTTTTTCTCTGGAAGTCAGTCTTCTACTACAGGCCGGTGCAATTCCTTATGCTGTATCTTTATCGCACCTGGCTCGAGTCCGTCGCTGGTCCACTCGACGACCCTGCTCCAGTCATTAAGGTCGAATCATGATGGGCGGCATACAAGTATCGCACCATTCCCGACATTTAGACTAGATCTTAGGTTATTCTTAGGTTATACTAATGTAGTCCTCGCATAATGTCATTTTACGCCTCATGAATCCAGCGCGTTTTCCATTCACACATCGATGAATACAGCATTGACTGTGCGAGGAGGGCAAACACGCCACTACAGGAGAGACGCATGCGGCTGCGGTCATGAGAATGATGACGCCCTTCTTATGGCCTCTATCTTAGCGCTCCTCCATCAGAAATCCCCTTGCTGACCCATTATTCCATAACTTGCTTTTTTTACCCTTCTAGGTTCCTCCGCACGGCACCGCTCTGACTCGAGCGCGTCGCTAGTCTTCGCGGCCACCGCGGTCTGCAGCCATGAACGCGCCCGACTCCCCCTCCCTGCCTCGATACCGCCATCGCAAGCGTATCTCGGCTTTACGGCTCTCTTCAGACTCGGTCGCGCCGTTGCCGGCATATACGTCGCCGCCTGCGCAGTCGCACTTGCTTTGGCAGGAAACGGAAGTACCCTCGGATCGTCCGCCAGACTATCCGGACAGCAGTGACGCTGACGCGGACACTGAGGATTTCGAGTCGGACCAGCCATACGTACGCCCTCCTCTATCCCCTCCTTTGACTTCTCCCCGGCGGTATACGCACCGGCATACGTCCTCGCGAAGTGATCGCCGGCCCCCCGCATCTGCGTCGGATCCGTATTTGGACTCGCTGCTCGAGAGGAGTGTGCACGCTTTGGAGCTCTCGAACACGCTGTTGCGGACGTCCATGTCCACGCAATCCAGCTTGTCTACCATCCTCGCCGCGGACAGCCCTGTCGACCGGACCTTGGAGGCCCGAGCACGCGCCCTGTCCTCGAAGATCGGGGGAGATGTGCACGAGGTTTGGATGGATGATCTGGCGGAGATCACAGAAGGTGTGGATAAGCTGTTTGGCGACCCTGCTTTGGAGGAGGAGGAGACGAGTAAGCCTGGGCCGAGCAAGGCGGATGACTCTGTCAGTCTGGTGAGCAGCAGTCTGCCCGCTACATCGTCTATGCGCCGTACTGGTCGGGGACGGAGACGTCCCTCGCTGGATACGCGCCGAGCGAGGGGAGATAGCGCGAGCTCCGGCCACTTGGATTACAACAATCACGGCCGCAATAATCTCATCGCGTCTGCTCCTCGAGCTCTCACCCTTTACGTGGACTCTACGGATGATCCTGCATCGATTTTGCTCCCGTCGACGTTGGGTCTCCGATCATCCTCATCTTCCTACTTTCACGATACGAATCCCGATTCTGCCGATATTACGGCGTCCTCTTCTCGTGCCGGACCTTCCAAACCGCCTCTGCCACCCCCTTCCCAAACGGCGTCCTCTGACAAGTTGGATCATCGATCGGAGGTGGCCGCCTCCTCTATTACGAGAGCCTATGATCTCCTTTCGTCAGTGGTCAACCGCAATGGGTCACCGCAGAAGTGCGTGTTCCTCTTACGCTGCTTTACCTAAACTACCTACTGACGGTCCATGTCTTCTAACCTATTTTTGGTTCTCTAATCCGACTATCAGGGCACGGCGAACAAGTATCTCGGAAGGCCTTCCACCATCCTCGTCATCCACCTTCTCTTCCGTATCTCGCAGATCCAGTCATAGCCGGGCATCAGCTCCCACACCTCGGCTCGCTTCTCCCGATCCTGGTCGTAGAAGACGGTCGTCTTCGCGATCCCGGTCGATGACGCCTCGACGTCATTACTCACCCCCTCCGCTGCCCCGGCCTATGACACCTCCTATAGAAGAACTGTCCTCTGCGTCCACGAACTCGACTGACTCTCAACCCGACGTGTCCCGCACACTACAGACTCTGCGTAAGATCCTAGACGACCAGCCCAGACCGCCAGAACCTCCTCCATCCACCGTGGCGGCACCAAGGCGAGCTAGCTTTATGCCCAAATCGCCTCCCCCTGCGCCTGCGAGTGGGACGTCAACTGCTACGGCGTCGGTATCCCGGCTCTTCACGAAAGGGACGCACCACTCGAGCACGCGGCCACCCAGCCCGCCGAGACACTCCTCGCTAAAGCAGCGGAGTGAACCGCCTACACCCGTCACCGCGTCGCCTTCGCTCCTCGGCATCCCCGGGTCACCGTTCTCCGACGGCGCGCGGAGCGTCGCGAGCTCGGGGCGGTCGACGCCGAAACGCATCAGCTTTGCGGAGCTGCCCGAGTCGTACGGGGGCTCGAAGCCGGGCGGGCCGGAGGCGGCAAAGTACCCGGGCAAGCGGGGGAGGAGGAAGAAGAAGGAGGGGAGCGAGAGTGAGGGGGGCGCGGGGTGGTGGACGGGGTGGCTGCTCGGTGCGAATGGGACGTATGGCGGGACGGGGATGAGTATGAGTGTGGAGGGGGCGGGTGAGGGCGCGGGGAGGGGGTGGGGAGGCAAGGCGAGGTTTGGGGGGCCGATGGATGAGTGGGGGATCTGATCTGCTCTCAGGTGTGTGATGCCCGCGAGGCGAAGCATTCTTGGATACATCGGAGGGTTATTCGTTGTTATGCTGGAGAGGAGCACCTGGACTTGGATATCCTTATTGCATCCCACCCGCCAAAAGCCGTACATCATCAGCATGCGCTATTTATCTACCATTACTGTCCTTGTCACGACCCGTCACGACCTTCATTATTTCTGTCAGTTATACCACCAACTCCTGCCAATGGAATGCTGTCTACGATCGTTACATATTTCCGACCTTGTGTTATTATGCAATGTATATTATTTAGTAATACACACGAGGCGAAGAAATTAAGAAGGGACTGCATAGGTCATCGAGTCATAAAACATAGAGCATACATGCCGCTACGGTACGGTAGATCTAGCACCTTACGAGCGTCCTCTGGATACTAACTACAACGTCCTGGCTAGACGAAAGATAGACAATACACTACGATCAAACCACCCACTGCGCCTGCGATGAGAAGTTGTAGAAAAGACAACCCCTGCTTCTCTTGATAGTCCGGTTGTTCATCAAGCCTCCCCGGCAGCTCCTTCTGATGCGCGTCGAGGAGATGCTGTACGGCAGCATCGTTCTTGCCGACCACCATCCACCACGACTTCTGTGCGGCCAACGCCTTTGCACGCCGTTGGCTGTGTGCCTCTGCTTGTGCGGGTTTGGGGATGAAGCCGGTGTGGAGGCCGAGATTGCGTGCTGTGCGCTGTGCGGTGTTGACGTCGCGGTCTGTGACGCTGAAGACGCTGGCGAGGGGCATCTTGGAGGCGAAGACGAGTGTCTCGCGGGTGGCGGGCTCGGGGTCTGGGGGGAGCTCGACGGGGTCGTCGTCGTTCTTGTCTGGCCCGGGCGGGGGGACGGAGCCGAGGACGGTGGAGACGTAGGAGGCCTCGCGGTAGGCGGCGGCGGAGGAGGAGGGGAGGATGATCTGGGGGAGGGTGGGCTCGGCTTGGAGGGGGCGCGGGCGCTTGGGGGGCGGGGGGTCGACCCAGTTGGGGTTCTTGCGGTGCCAGGGTCTGTCCTCTGGGATGGAGAACTCGGAGGGCTGGCGCACGGGGCGGGGCGGGGGCGGGGAGGGCGGGGGGGAGGGGGGCGCGTCGCCGGTGCGGAGGTCGTCATCCTCCTCCATCGCGATGTCGTCCGCGGTGCCGTCGGAGGGGCAGACGACGATGCCGTTGTGGCGGCGGTGGCCCGCCATGGGGGAGCCGCATGTGTGGCAATGGGGGCGTCTGCGGGGTGTCATGAGTGGTTGTGCTGGCGGTGTTGCTGGGGAAGGGCTGGCTGCTGTGGGAGGGAGTCATCGCGGCGCATCGGGTGCACGAGGATTCGAGGGCTCGGTCAGCGCTGATCAAGTGGGCGTATAAGAAACTTACGGGCTGGCTGCTGACTTATACCTAGCCGCAATAATACCTTGTATCATTCCTTTATAGATTGAGAGTCCAGCTTGGGCACTGGGGGTCGGAGGGCACGGGCAGGTCTCGCACGCACGGACAGTGTTCATGGCCCCTTCCTTAAACGGTACACGGTGGCGATGCTCCGCCGGCTCGCGTCCCCTCCTCGTCCCCGCATTCTGCTTCCGTACAATTACCCGATCGCGTGAAACATGGATCCACAACCAGCAATAGAGTGTATATTCACGGGGGCAAACTGTGCGCGAAGCCTCCGATGAGGCCACTTTGTGTCACAACGAGGATAGATTCCAGAAGCCTGACGACGGTAAGTACTGTCATAAGTTTCTTTTGTTCGTTCGTATCAAGTAGTCCCATGCAGCTGCGGAATATCAGGGTCGTCTGAAACAAAGCAGTCAAGTAAGGGCGGTTGAAAAGAGGGTCCACGAGCAGACGTGAAACAAAGACGATTGTCCTGCGCCGAGGATACGGTAGACAGCGGATCCACATTCATTTACGAAATTTTCAAGATCTGTGAACCACTAACACCAGATTTGCCTCCGGAGCGCCAATAGAAGTGAGACCTAAACTGAGTAGACCGATTCTCTTCCGTACCGTCACTGCACAAAAGATATTCAGATGGCGAGTGCGCGGAGGGCGGGAGGGGGGGGACAATCCGACCCCAGCGTGTCTACGTAAAGTACAGGACCGCCAGAGGCTGCCGTCAGGAGTGTTTACTGAAACACTTGCAAGATTAATTGAAAAGTTTCAGGGATCTCACCGTACCCGAGCCTGGGATCTAACCGAAGCTCGCGAGATTGTCCGTGTCAATCTATGACGACTCACAGAAAACAAGCTTATCTGGACGCAAACTATGTATACGTGTACAATACAATGCCGTCAATTACACTATTCAAGCCATAAGTCATAATAGATCGTTAGACAATATCATAACCTCTAGTCGCGTCGATCCCGGATTCCGTCACGAATAGGCCTGAAGGACAAGCACACTACAGCTCGGAACCGTACTCACAACAGCCGCCGCCACATCTCCCACCGTCTTCACCAGATCACTCGAGATCCCAACCCCACGCTCCGCAGCCACCTGGCGGAGCTCACCCAAATCCGACCGCCCCGTAAACCGCCTGGAACGGCCCGCAACCACACAAAGAGGACCACAAGTCCCCTCGCTCGCTCGGTCGAGGACGGTGTGCAACGGGCTCACGGAGAACTCCTCTCGGAACGTGATGCGTGCCACAGCTGCTGCGATATCGGCGTTGAGAGATGTGGATGCAGAAGTGTAGCGAGACCACAGTAAATTATCAGCAGTCTCGGATGCCAACCGTGCAGTAGTACTCGGCTGCTGCTGCGTCCCGTCCAGAACCGTAGTCTGCAACTACCCAAATCGCGTCAGCCCTGCGACCGACTGAACCAACTCACAACAACTCACATAACTATGCGCAGCCGCAACTTTCTCCAATCCAACAGTATCCACTCGCTCCAGCCGATCCGACTCCTGTTTCGTAATCTTCACAACAGTAGCCGTCACCTCCGAATTGACGCACAACTGCACAACAAACGACAACGCGAGACGGTCATCCGGTCCTCCAAAGAACGGCAACAAAATATGGCGCGGGCCCGGCGAAGCAGCCGTGCGATCAATGAACAAAGCCACATCAGACGGGATCTCCGCGAACAGTCTCCTCACAAGCTGGGAATAGACAACAGGCGAGGCTGATTCAGAACTGACCGTCCGCTGGAAGAGGCTGTCAAAAGGACTGTACGGCGCCGCACCAGCAGCCGCCTCGAGCGTAGACGAGGCATTCCAAGGGATGACGACCATCTGCGACCCGATGCCCTTGACGTGCTCCGCGATACTCCCCGGAAAATCGTCGTGCGGGACAACAGACAGAGCGGCGTCGACCGCGAGCCCGTTCAGGGACCCAAAAGTACGGAACACCGACACGACAGGGTCGATCTCGATGAGCGCGTCCGCGCGCTGGGACTTCAACACGGCCGACGTACGCTCGGTGAGCTCAATAAGACGGAGCGCGTCCACGGAGATATACCGCTGCTTAGGCGCTACCGATCCAGGTGCAGGAAGACCCTTGTCTTCCGTAGTCTCAGAGATCACAGACAACGGGCGCGCACCCGTACTCTGCAGCCATTTCGTCAAGGTCATCGCAGCAGGCAGCTGCTCAATAGCATCAAGGACCACCGTAAACCGAGTCCTAAACTCCTCCCCATCCTGCAGAGCAGCCGCGCCCGTACCCTCCTCACCCGCCTGCTTCGCCGCCCTCGCTTGCACAACCCCCGCATGGGACCGGTACTCCGGCGGGTACCAAAGAAGCGTCAGCGGCGTCGTCATGAACGTGAGTATCAGCGCATGCACGACAAACATCGAGAACGTCTGCGTGTTCAATATCTTCGCCTGCAGCCCGACATTCAGCACAATCAGCTCGACCAACCTAGAGAGCTGTTAGTAGACGTATCACGCCAGCTATAACGAGCTCACCCTTTGCAGCTCATTAACGATCCCACCGCGCCCGACTCGCGCAGGTTGAAGCCGCAGGCTTTGGCAGCGGCGAAGCAGCCGATGAATTTGGAGAAGAAGGCGACCGCGCAGATCAGGAAGACGTAGCCCCAGGTGATACCGTTATCCAGAGAACCGAGGTTGGTTCGCAGTCCCGAAATTGCGAAATACTGCGGTATGCCAGGTTCGGTTGTCGAATGCAAATGATGGAGAGAGAGGTACTAACCAGTGGCAGGAACAGGAGGGAGACCAAATCTTCCAGCTTCTCGACCAAGGATATGGCAAAGCCATGCTCGTGCGGAATGATGAGACCAGCCAGGAAACCACCTGCAAGTCATCAGCACGAGCCCTTGGTGTAGGTACATAATGCACTCTTACCAAAAATGGGATGAATGCCAATAATATCCGTGAACAATGCAGAAATGAACACGACGAGCAGTGTCACCGTCATCATGAATGCGCTCGGCGTCCCGGTCTCCAGGCTGCCAGTACGCTTCGCCAGCCACCGGAACCCCCACTTGACAGGGAAGAGAAGGAAGAGCACGTAGCCGACAGCGGTCAACAGAACCCATAGCGCAGTCAAGCCACTGGACGCGTTGACCAGCGCGATCGCCAATGCAAGTAAGATCCAGCCGACGACGTCGTTGCCCACTCCCGCCGAGAGAACAAGGACGCCGACCGTGGTGTCCAAGAGTTTGAGCTCAGTCAGAATACGGCAGAGGACCGGGAACGCGGTGATTCCCACAGCGACGGCGGTGAACAGGATAAAATACCCGTAGTTCACGCTGGGGTCCACGAACTCGTGATACAGCGGCACCGCGAGCGCCGCGCCCAGTCCTAGTGGCAGGAGCAAGCCAGCGATCGAGATGACGGCGGACGCCTTTGCGTTCCGCTTGACGACGCGGAAGTCGATCTCGAGCCCTACTAGGAAGAGGAAAAGGACGAGGCCGATGGTGGCCGTGAGGTTGAGCAGGGGCATGGAGTCGGTGGGGAAGATGGCGGCTTCGAAGCCGGGGATGCGGCCCATGATGGAGGGGCCGAGGATGATGCCTGTGATGACTTCTGCGATGACTCGGGGTTGGCGGATGCGGCTGAGGAGGAGGGCCAGCAGTTGCGTGAAGCAGATGATGATGACTAGGTAATTGATGAGCTGGATACTAGGCAGAGGGATACAGTGTTGTCGACGCACCGACTTGGATGATCCATAGCACAATAGGATCGTTCGAGTTGTATTTGCTTGGGTTTACTCCGGAAAACAGCCCAGCCTATGGACGACGTATAGCGACCTTCAGCATCAACAACGCGATAGGCAGCTTCGATGAACCTGTTCAGGAGCCGCTCTCTTCGCTAAACTGCCTCCCACTGACAGCAACTGGTTGCTGGACGCGCCCATCCTCTATGTCGTCCGTGGTGCTTGGGGTAAAAGGCGGGGGAGCCCAGTCAAGATAGTAGCCGAGATCATGATCTATGTCTTTATACGTGGTAGACCCTGCTGGGCGGTTGGCAATTCTTGGCTTGCGGCGAAACAGGAGCCGCCCGCGCAACAGTAAAGAGCAAGGAGCATTTGAATTCGGACCCGCCTTCCTCTTCGGACGTTCCTAAGGTGTCTCATGACGGCTGATCGGTGCCTCCCATACTGCTCGTATACCTGGCAATCTATATAACGCTTAGGGCAAGCAGGGTAATGAAGACAGTCCTGACCTCGTTCAGCAGAGCTAAAATCATGGAGGCACTATATTCAGGGCTACTATTCATACATTGACAGGGAACAGGGCGATGTCCGTAGTGATATGAAATGGACAAGATGCACGCACGTGTAGAGGGGGTGATATCGACGGCGGAGGCAAGCAGGAAGTTGAGAAGGAAGACTGACACGACGAGTGCTATGAGTCGGAACTGCAGCCTCGGCACCCTGGTGATAGAGCAAGTCAGTGACGAGAGGGCAACTTGATCGGTAGAGACTTACCACAATGGACGCACTCAACCACAGTACCTTTCCTAAGCTGGGCTTTGGGGACCCTACAGACACAGGTGGAACCTTGGTAGTTCATGTCCTGTCACGGTGTCAGCAGCACATACAACGGGGATTCGGACCCAGACGCACCCTAGTCTGAATGCATCTGAGGCAGCATAGCTTTTCGTATCCAGTCTTTTTCCACTTGGCTATCAGACTACGCTCTCTGTGAGTCCTAAGACGACGGTAGAAGAAAGAGGGAGACGTACTTTGCATCAGCATAACCCTCCTTCAAGAGCCAGTCGTACAGTTCCCGACTGATGGCTTCACGCTTATAGTAGAGCTCGTAGATATACCTCGAGCGAGCGTGAGAGATGCGCATTATCGGCCAGAGAGACTCCGTCTTTCGTTTACCCTCATGGGATTCATTCTCTGCATCACGCATTTTCTTCGCATAGTCATCGAGGATCTAATGAAACATCATATGAGGCGCAGTCTATACCACTAGAGAAGGATACTCACCGACTCAATATCCTCGTACCCCTCAGGCGGCCTCTTCGTTCTCGACGTCCGGATTTTGGGCATGGTGGTGGCTGCAGTCAACGAATGACGCAGGAAAGCGCTCGACGACGCGGGCGACGAGAGGCCACGTGACTGCGGCCTCGAGGACGCGCCGGTTCGACTCCTCGTCGTTTCGTGGCGCTGACTCCTGCGCACATGAACACTATATGAACATCCGCTCTATGCGACCTGCTCATTCTTGCAACGAAGGCGTCTCGCGACTACACTCTTGTTATTCGGGCATAACTCAGTCCATATTCTATCATGCCTCTGGTGGTCCCGATACTTCGCGTATCCGTGCTTTTCCTCAATGTCTGGGAGACGTTCAAGACGGTCAAGCTTCCACGACCGAATCGAAGCACTGGCCAGCCTAGTGTACGGGCTATGACTAAGAGGAAGCGAGATATGAAGGGGTGCCTGTCAGTGTGGATTGTCTGGGTACGTTATCGACTTCTACACGAGACCAACAATGCCGACTGAATCCACTGAAGTGCTGCTTCGCAATGTACGAGGCGACCTTGGATGGTATTGTTGGCATCTTTGTTCCTTTCTATGACGAGATCAAGGCACTTTTCCTTCTGTTCCTGCTAGTAGCGCGAGCCAGGGTACGTCTGGCCTACTCTGGTGATATTGCTACTCCTAACATCATCTGACCCGTTCAGGGTGCTGAACCAATCTATCTACATGTCCTGCGTCCTTTGCTTAAACCCTACGTCCCATTGCTGGACTCCATGCTGGAGGCCACTGCGCTTTTCGGCGGCTTCTTCGTCATGCTGGCATCCATCCCTATCCAGTACGCGAGGTCGTGGTGGCCGGGACGAAAAGCGCCTTCTCACTCCGACCAGACTCCTCAGCCAGACTCGGATGTCTCATCGATATCTTTAAACGGATATGATATGGGCGGCTCAGCGCCAAGTCCACCGCTGAATGGCAGAGTCCCATCTCAGGAGGCCAGTGGTGCCAGGCCATCGTATTCTCGGAATGATACCGTCCGACCGAAGCCGTCCAATGGCTATCCATCCACGTATTCCTCCACCAACATCCGAACAGCAAGAGTCAACGGGGCACCTTATCCCTACGCTCAATCGGCATCCTCTTCCTCGTATGCTACCTCGCATCAAATCTGGCATCCACCTCCTTCTGCATATGAAGAGCATGCGGCTGAAGGTAATGGGGCACCTGCTGAAGGTGTCTCTGACCACCACTCAGAAGACGACGAGTGGCGGAAATATCCTCCCATTCCCTCCGCATACCCGGCCACGCCGCTGACTAAGAGGTCAAATCTCCCATCGCTGTCCGGCGGCAAGCCCGGGGCCGAGGGTATCCCTGAAGAGTCATTGGAGGCCGTGGATGCAGATGATTCCGGCCAGGGTTTTGATCAGTCGCTCAAGCGAGCTCAGAACACACGCCCCAGTTCTGATAGCGGCTTGAGCGACGACGTCGAAATGACAGGGGTACAAGAGCACTACGATAATGGTCCGGGGATTTCAGATGCCCCGACCCTCATCGAGAGCCTGGATGAGACGATGGTATCGGACGAGAGCAGCGCCAGTGATGGCAGCGACTATATCGAAGAGGACAGCTTCGACATATCGTTCCGCACGCCTCGTCCGCTGCGACATGCCAGCTATGACAAGACCAAGTCTGCCACAGGGACAAACAGGAACGCGAAGGATGACCCCTTCGCTACTGTGAAACTCCGCGACCGGGACGGGCAGATGAGCCTCCGACCGATGTCGGTGGAACTCACAACGTCCTCAAGCTATCAGAGCCAGTCCACCAACCTATCCACAACGGACTATGGTTCGTCCTTGCGGACGGCGATTTCTCGCTCTCCATCGCATTCTTCGGTGTCTTCGTCCTTATCGGACACCGCCTCTGTTGCCGGCAGGAAGAGGTCATGGCGTCTCAATGAGATCCCGAAGGCTAAAAATACGGATACTATGCCCTCTGAGGCTGAGGTTGAGCGCGGGCTTGAGACAGAAGGCTTGGACGCCGTGGCTGAGGAGAAGTCAGATATCCCGAGGATTGTGTTGAGAAAGGCATCTGCATCGTCGAAGGCGGGGTCTCGGACCTTGCGTCCTCCGGCTCCGAAGATGCGGCCTGAGGTATGGTCCGAACTGTTTACGGAGGAAGAAGGAGATGATGAGTTGGGTACGACGGACAGCGAGGAGCGGGCTGTACGGCCTGGTCTAAAGCGACGGAAGATTATTGCACCGTCTGGAGAGACAAAGCCAGTCCGCGCCACCGCAGATAAGAAACCTGCACAGGAGCGTCCCACAGGTCTCCGACCAAAGACGAGTTCCGAGGGTGAACGACGCGCGACTCGGGTCCGGAAGCGACCTGATGATCAACCGGGCGTGGCTAGGAAACCCTCTTCTAAAGTGGCACCTAGACGCGTCAAGGCGAAGACGGCACCGGAGGTGACCCCAAAGTCCAACCCTGCCTGGAAATAATCGCATATACGATCGCAACCGATGCACAGCGGACCGTTTAGAAGCGCGACATCCCTTCTACCTCCAATCTTACTTTTCGAGCTTCGCTCTCCACATAAATGAGCTAGTGCCGACACAGGCAATGCATCATTCTCCACAGGATCCTCGGGCTTTTCACCCATCTTGTAAATCTTCGAGCTCTCATCGCATTGGCATAATTTCCTCCTCCTCGACATCTATCTACGTCTGGACTAGTACTGTATACCGCATGTGTATCATATTTGGACTTCAACTCGCATAGACTCGGTGTTTTCTGTTCGCGTAGCTTGGATGGCCTCTCCCGCCTTCCCGGCGGTGTATGCGCATGCTTGGAATTGTGGCACATGGGGCTGTGCCCACCCCTCCGCTTCGCACCCACTCATCCGACTTACACAGCTTCGCTTCAACACCCCCGCTCCTTGAGATGTTGCGAGACCTTGATTCTATCCGTCGGACTAGGAGATACAGACGCCACCAGGGCATCGTCTTGCAGGCTGTTTCGTTTCGTTGTCCGAGTTGGCCGACCTCCGCTAGGTTCCAGGAGCCAGAATCACTAGCCTGTCTCTTTTGTCTTCACGAATTCGAAGCTTCATAGCAAGATGTGCGACGTTTTACTCAAGGTCTTCCGTCACTTCGAGGCGGACTGGCAGGTCGTCCCGGAACCATAACCTATATGCCGTTATCTGCAGCGCATCGTAAGTGGTAAACAGGCTGTGTTCAAGACCAATCGCGGCACAGCCGCCTGCCTCGTGTCGTTGCAGGACTCAGGGATGAGCGCATTCCCACCTATCGAGATGTTTATTCCTGGTCCCTCTCGCTTAAACCGGATGACTTCATCAGATTATTTTGAGGCTGTAAACCTTGTCATCTGTCTGTCGGCGCCTACGCTCACCACAGGATTACTACTTCTCGCTAACCACCTTTTGCCTCTCTCGGTGTGTCTGTGCAGACATGATGTTGGTTTTCTAGATTTCTACTCTACAACACGTTGCAGACTCTGGCGTTGCGTGTCCAGCCTCGTCGGGTTCATAAAGGACGCGCCTCCGCCTGGGATGACTCCCCTCGCAAAGAGTCACCCAGGCTGGGTATCCACATTGCATGCCAAAGTCTTCCAGTCGCAAGTCGGCTAATAACCGTAAAGGGTTACATCCACGTAGAGGCCCTCGAGCAGTTCCTCAAGGAATGGTTCGTCAAATACATCACTGTGCCCGACATTATTACTGACAGTGACCTCGTAGATGCCTACTTATGGCGTACGAATCTTCGGAAAACTCACACCCGACAGTGAACACCCGGTTCATGACGGCTTTACCGAGTACAGTTTCCAGACCGGGGATAATCCCACGGACGACCCCGCTGGCACGGAGACAGCTGATAAGCCTCGCCGAAAAGGTCGGAAGAAGACAAGTAAGACGAAGGAACAAGGCGAATGGGACCGTCCTTCCACTGAAGCTGCCCCACTGAACGTCAACCCTTCGTATGAAGAGCCCCTGGCCGACTTCTTCCCTCTTTTCCCTCCCTCCCGCCCTATCTCTAGCGATCCTTCTCCAATGCACTCCCCACGTTCGAATGGAATCAACGCTCGCTCGCCCTCCTTCCAGCAGCAGCACCTTCCCGTTATGGACCATCATGATCCCTTCTCCCATGTATTCGAATTCGATCCTTCTGTACCTAGCACGTCTACGAATACGCAAAGGAGCGTTCCTCCATCGCCCCAACCTCAATCCCTTCCACCACTCCCTCTCCAACCTGCCGACCACCGATCTCCTTATCAATCACCACGTCTCGACTACAGCCGTCCGCAGACATCTGCTATCCCTCGGGAATCGACGTATACATATTTCTCCGCTCCACCTGTTCCATGCGCACCTCCCTATCCTGCACATGCATTCGCATGGTCCCCATCAGACGCGCAGACTCACCCTTTGGACATGCACAGGATCACATCGCAGGACACGGGGCTCTCAATGTCGAGAGGGTGGATGCCTGAGCAGATATCTAGTGGTAGTCAAACCTCTATGCTGCCTAATGCGAATATGACCATGGGGAACGGGGTCTACTACTCATCTTATCCACATGGGCTGCCGGGGGACGGGTCTGTCCAAGCTCGCAATGAGCTCGGTCGGACGTACGGTCATATGAGTCAAGCTGACTATTCGGCGATGGAGCAGTATGCCGGATTGAACGCTGGATACTCTTATCATGGGTGGCAATAACAGTCGCACTGGGAATGGGACATTCGCACCCATTCACAGAATGACTCGTGCTGCGTGGGCGCATCCAGCACCGCGGGCTACAGGGTCCATGGCCAATGCGAGCTAGGAGCCAGCCGTTGGGTTGCGCTCTTAACCATCGCCCAGGGGGAGTCTGGGCCTTAAACACGCTGGCTCAAGGCGAGCAGGGAAAGCACTCCGGAACGACGGGGTTGTACATGCTTATCTATCGGTGCTGTGGACTCGTCGTCGGAATTGAGACCGAGACAGTCCTCAAGCGTTTCATGGTATCTTTGCCAGTAACTTATCCTCTTCCTTTTAATTCCTCGCGCGGTGTAGCATCACAAAGCAAAGATAATCATCGTGTAAGAGATAATGGTGTATAGCGGGATACGATTAAACACTATAGCATAAACAACTCAATAAAGTTCACTTCTTCATCCTCTTGGTCGCACGCGTAGCAACTGGAGTAGACGTGTCGACTGACGAAATTGACATGGATCGTCGAGATGACTGCCAGACATTGCTCAGTCGGGCCGCAGTTGGCACAGCAGTAGATGGTACCCACCTTCCTTCCTCGTGTGCTCCTAGTGCTCACGACACTCTGAGCTCTAACACTTTCATCTTCCTTCTCTCCCTCAGCGTCCCTCTCCGTACCAGTCTCATCTTGGTCAAGATCCATCGGCGTCTCAGGCGCATCACCTGCGACGGATGCACTCGTGCTCTTGCTCTTGTCCATCCTTTCCCGCGAAGTCTTGATTTCTTGCTCGACCCGGTCGACGGCACGTTTGAGGTCGACGAGGGCCGCTGCGGCGTCTAGAAGACTCTCCAGCTTCTCGCAGTTCTCCTTCGTGGGCATGACCAGTCTTTGATGATTGATGCCCAGCTCGGCCAGTGCTGCGGTAACTTTGGGTGCAAGACCTGCCGGCTTGGGAACAGGTATCTTGGCCGATCTCAAGTACACGGGCGTGTGGGCATTCTTCGTCGCAGGCAGATTGTTGGGTACTAGAGCCGAAGTGCGATGGATGCAGTGAAGAATGTCTACACAGAACGGTGAGTTTCTCGTAGCGCAGGTGATAGGCTGATAGTCACCTTCTTCCGGCGACGGGACGGACGCTTTCGTTGACTGCTGTCCTTTCTTAGGCACTGGCGTACCAAGTGATATGACATTTGAGGCAGCCGAGGCACTCTCCCAGTCTCCTCCATGCTTCTTCTTCTTCTTCGATTCACTAACACCCATGGGACCATCGTCGTCGACAAAGACGCCTTCTAGGCCACTTTCGACGCCTGCTAAAGTACGCAAAAGTTCTTCTCGGTCTTTCTTGAACCTCCTCTCGGTTTGTTCGAGGCGCTTGATTTCGATGAAGAGCGCTTCTTCCTCAGCGATTTGGGCGGGAGTCCTCGAGGCCAAGCTGGTCAGATATTTCTTCCGAGTTACTTCACGTTCTATCGGGAGATCGCATGAGTAGATGCATAGGCGAAGGGGGCTGACTGATGAGGCGTACCCTTGTCGAATTGGAGACTGTTCAAGAGCTGGGACTTGCTTGCTTCATCGCCAGGCCATGGGCGACTACGGACAAGTTTGCGACAGACGCTATAGTATCTATCCTTGAGGTCCTTGTGACCCAGAGCCGTCGGTAAAGGGAGAAAGGACAGGTCCGTCATTCGCTTACCTCCAGAGAACGCTCAGGACCCCCGGAGAACTCGTAACGGTCGTGGATGACAAACCACCGCAAGTCATATTCTCTTACAATGTTGAAGAGATAGTCAGTCTCTTCTTTTGTCCATTCACTGTCTTTGGCAAACCTAGGATCAACCGGTTCAGGCAGGGCCTTGAATAGACGTACCCTCGAGGAGACGGTTGTATTCGTCTTGCGAGTAAGTGTAGATATTCGACTCGACGTTGTATTTAGCAAAGACGTAGTCTATTGTACAGGCGTGAATATCGGTCTGTATGTATATGCCAAAGATATTACCATCTTCAGGATCATCGGCCTTCGCCCAATGCTGCAGTTGTAATGAGTCCTTGCGAGCAGGATTCTTGAAGTTGCGGTGTTCCCTACCATATAAGTTGGCACAATGTGACCATACGGACAATATTTGGACAATGCGCACCATTTAACTCTACGACTGCCACCACCAAGATTAGGTTTCTGTTTCAGCCGTGGCTTCGATGACTGAAGTAAGGAAGGCACAGTTGGTCCAATCAAAGCGTAGAGTTCCCTGGATATGCCCTCCGGTTTACGACCTGACCCTGCCTTCTTCAGCGGAGGAGGAGGGTGGCTTGGATTCGATTGAGGTCCCGAAGGAGGTAACGACAGTATACTTCGGACATCTGCGGCTGATGCACCAGACATTGCACTGAGTAGAAAAGCGATGTGCAAGCGACTAAGCCTCGATGTAACTGTTGAGACAGTAAAAGAAGCGCAGAATGCAAGGACGGCAGAAGGAGAGGACGGAGAGCGCCTGAATTGAAGCCACTGCATCGCGCATGCGGGTGTTTGTTCGATGTGGCGCAACGCGTGCTCTTAGACTTGCAGCAAGTTGCAGGAATACTCACTCGAGCTCGATTTCACTTGAGCTCGCACTCCCCTGCAGCTGTAACCCTCGAGATGCAGCGTGTTCTTGTGCAGTCTTACAGGGCTTGCCGCGCAGGCAGTATTCGATCCTATCAGACGCAGCCTCCTGGCTTGCGTGAAAATCACGGAGCTTTCACGAACATCCTTGCTAGCGAAATCCCTCCGCCAGTCCAAGTTAGCCAGATAACTCAAGAGGGAATCCAACTGGCCGACGGTCTCATCCTCCCGTCTGCATGCATCTTTCTTGAAGGAAAAGTCTTTCTGTGGGACGTGCCTCAGAGTCTCTGGGACGGCTGGAGTAAAGACAGGTTCGAGATATTCGAGACAGTCGTGCCGAAGCCAGGTATGTCTCCTTGACTACTTGAGGTTGTGCCGCGTTACTTCACTGTCTCGCTACAGACATTCTGCTTCTCGGGACCGGGGCCTCTGCATCCATGCCTCCCCCTTCCATACGCGCGTTTCTGAACGGCATGGGGATCCAGACGGACATCATGGACACGGTTCGTGCTGCTCTCCGGCTTTTCATTTGCCTCGAGATCATATTGACCTCCCCAAGCGCAATGCCTGTTCCACTTACAATCTTCTTGCTGAGGAAGGCCGTCGAGTTGCAGCGGCTCTCTTGCCGATCCAGCCGCAAGCGTGGTCAAAATCGAAGTGAAAAGCACAAGAAACGGACTTTACTGATACATAACCTTGTACCCTATAATACAGTCATTTCGAACTCCAATCCGACTCTGCACTGCGCGGAGTGGCCTACTCGAAAACGGGTTTTACTGTGGCGGAGCCTTCCTCTTGCCCTTCGATGGTGGTGAACGCGCTTCTGACGGTGGACCACGGCTTGTCGGCTCTTCATCGTCATCGTATTGACTTGGTACCCTAAGCTCTATAGGTAGCGGAAGTCCTAAAGATTCGAACACGATATCACGCCAACGAACGACCAATTGAATTCTGAGGTTGGTATATACAAAATGTCACGGTTGTGGATGCACGCACCTGTTTCCGGGTCCCGATACTGCACAGCAAGAGTATCCCAATTCATGAGCAGTCCTTTGATCCCTGCACTCTCCTCTAGAGGATCGTACTTCCCCGTCAGCCGGCCCTTATCCCTCAGCGCCTTGCACAATTCGAAATCTTTGCGCGTTATGACTTCGGGCAGACCGTCCACTTGATTCATTACATTTGCTTGGAACGCAGAGAGCACCTCGTCCTTGAGATCTGCAACCGTGGACGTTTGGCTGCCCGAGACATAGATAGTGAGAGAATGCGTTTTGACCGGGAAAATCAGATTTCTGGGTTGCGGCTTCGGCTGGACACATACACCGGACATTCCATGAATACTCAGTAAAGCAGATAATCAACTGTACGCACCATGGCTGTCCTCGGTAACAGAACGCGTAGCAAATGGTAAAGACAGTGTTAGACGCGACGCGAATGAAACTCCGCATCCCGTTCCAGAGCGACTTCGCCGGGAGTAATTACCTCAACACTCACTGGTTAGTGGCTGCGACGAGGATGAACATATTCCGCCCTCCTGTGCCGGAGACGACGCCTTACAAGGACCCGACCCCCTTGCCCGAGAATGTCCCCAAGGTGACTGAGCTGGGGACGACGAGTGGGCCGTTGAAGAGCGCCTCCTTCTTCATTGGGGCGCATTGTAAGGAGTTCAATGGTACGTGCTCTTTGCTATGCCTTGTAGGCATGTCAGGTGTTGATTACTATCTCTGCTTGTGATGTGCTCTCTACTCCGTGTGGGACTCTTCTCGACGCGACATACTGCTACTGCGATCATGACATACATATAACGACTGTCGGTGGGAACGTACAGAGGACTTCATGCTATGCAAAGAGGAGAACAAAGATCCAGAACATTGCTTGAAGGAGGGTCGGAGGGTAACACGATGTGCAGCCGACTTGTGAGTGCGGGACTCTGCTGGGAAGTGGAGGAAAGAGGACATGAGTTTTCACCGCACATGATTCCAGAATAAACAAGCTTCGGGAGAACTGCACTAAGGAGTTCGAGGAACACTGGAGTTGCTTGGAATACAACAACCAGGTATGCCGGTCTCCGGTACTCTCACTCACATGCTGGGCATCATGGCTTAACGGTGGGCCTGTTAGGAATTCTACCCCTGCCGGAAACCCGAGCGAGCACTTAATAAGTGTGTCTTTGAAAAGCTTGTGCGTTCTCTCTTGCTTGCAATACCGATGCCCGCGTTGACATCTGGTGGACCCAGGGCTTGACAAAAACCATCCCCGGTACGCCCGAAGGCAAGACACCCATTCACGAGGTCGAGAATCCCATCTTCAAGCGGCAGCAGAAGTAGGAGGCTCAGGGTACAGTCTGGTACCGCCATCGTTGTTGCCCGTGCTGTTGCTGTACATTCAGGACGGCCCTCCACTATGGAGTGCAGTCGGTGCTGGCAAGCCTGGTGTAATGAAATGCCAATAGAGGGGGAGGGAATGATTACGCCTCTTTCAATTGCCATTGAGTGGGAGTCCCAGAAGTCAGAGCATCACTCTACTGTACATAGTCCGCGAGATCTTCCTTCGTCGAGCACTTCATAGACAGTAGTCAGCCTGTCCGTGAGATGTGTTTGTCGGTTTCCACATGCCATCTGTTGTGACGGTGCTAGTAGACCTGAACTTGTCAAGGGAAAGACGAGTCAAAGTAGTTTCGTCGTCAAAAAGAGCATAAATATTGAGCTCCGTAGAGCTGCCACTCTGGGTAAGCGTGTCATCCTTGTGCAGGGGCCATGCTAATCTTCTCTGTATCGTTCCAATTTTTTCGTATGTCACCCCGAAGGGGACACTTTCTAGTGGCTGGTGAATGAGGTCTTATGCACATGGAATGCATATTGTTCAGTCGGCGGGCGTCGCCGTGTCACATTCTGAGAGTCGCGACGCGACGCGATCGGCCCAATGCTCCGCTCCTTCTCGCCTTTACCGCGAGCACGTCTCCGTCTGCCCAGCGTCCGCAATTTCTCTATTTCTCCTAGTAGACAAGAGCTCAGTCCGCAACATGCTATCTACGTCTCCAACTCCGTCAATCCTTACTTCAACCTATCTCTTGAAGATTGGTCCGTGATGAGTCTCCGCCAGATCCCTCAGGCCTTGACCGTGGCTCCAGGCTGTTCAGACACAAGAATCATCAGGAGCCGCTGTTATTGCTCTACAGGAATGATCCATGCGTGGTCATAGGGCGGAACCAGAATCCATGGAAAGAGGTCAATATGACTGCCTTGAAAGCCAGGAGTATACCGTTTATTCGAAGAAGGAGCGGAGGTGGAACAGTGTATCATGTACGTGCCTCAGTACTTGGTTTACGTTGCTTAGAGCTGGATCACATAGTTGCTAGGATCTGGGAAATACGAATTATTCGATACATCTTTCCCGGCTAACGTTCGACCGTCATGCGACGGCAGAGCTCGTGCGAAGAGCAATCAGCACCCTCGGGGTAGACGTGCGAGTCAACGACCGCAACGACATATGCGTGGGCAATGAAAAGATACGTCTCCATAAATCTGTGCTGCCAAGGTCGTGGTCTTACCTGATCGTCCGATATACACGTCTCAGGCTCAGCCTACAAGATTGTCAACCAGCGCGCATACCACCACGGGACTATGTTGATATCGACGAAACTCGACACGCTTGGAGCATTGCTTCGAACGGACACGGTGCGTCCTCTCTCTCCTCTTATATCCATCGTATTTTGAAGTAGACCAGGAGACGATGGTGACGAAAGGCGTCGATTCCGTGCGCTCGCCAGTATGCAACCTACGTCAATTCAGCTCTACGATTGACCACGAGACGTTCGTGGACGCTGTGGTGAGCGAGTTCAGGAGGGAATATAGAGTGGACGAGCCGGTGCGTTAGGGTCCACCGCTGGTCAACCAGTCACTGAACTGTTGGCTCAGATTCGGTACGTGAACGATGGCGAAGGCGCCGAGGAAACTGACTACATCCGGAACGGCATGGCCGAGCTACCGGTATGTCTCTCTCACATTCAACTACCATTAGAGCTGACTGGAGTCTCAACACAGAGCTGGGATTGGGCCTTCGGCCAGACACCAGAGTTCACATATAGCATTCGGCCAAGGTTTGAATGGGGCGAAGTCGTAAGTGACCGCCTTATGTTGCGTCCGTGTCGCATCTCAACATCAACGACTTTCTAGACGATCGAGATACGTTCGAAGCACGGGATCATACTAGAGACGAGAGCCACGTCCGGCCATTCCGGTGCTGGACTAGAGGAGCTCGGGCGTAGACTTGAAGGACACAAATACGGGTTTGTAGAGGAGGCGATAGTGAAGGACGTGGTAGATCGGGATAGTAGGTGTCGGGACGTCTGGGAAGCACTTGCGGGTGCGATGGAGACGTATAACTATCAGCCGTAGTCCCCGAACATTTGCATGACTTGCACGAGTTTGGGATTCATACGGCACATTCGCTGAGGAAAGATGCAGACCTGGAAGCTGACAGGCTACAAGGGAGGAAGTATATTGTGAAGCAACATTATTGCGTGTTCTGGGCATACCACGTGCTACTCGTCGAGAAGCCCTCTGGTGCAACTGTGTCGGACTGAAGCACACAGAACATAGATAAGCAGAATACACGAGTGCAACTCCTCTCAGACGCACCGTTTGTCCTCGCTTGTTCCCAGTAAGCCGGTTGTCCCGGTCCATCATCATCTCGTCCCAAGCGTCAATGTTGTATCGGGGGCCCTACAGCACGTCGAGTGTCGTCATAGACATCCAAGAGAAAACAAGAGCAGAGCATGATATGAGCTGGTGCTCGAGGCATTCACCAAGTAACGAGAATCATACCTTGCCAAGGTTCTGTGCTCTCTGGGACGCGTTGAGCAGGGTGCCGGCAGCGCCGAACATGACAGTAAGAAGTCCTGGATTTTCCAACGTCATCAGCAATCTCTTGTAGACATTCTTAATGGTCTGGTTGCACCGAAGGGGATGAGGGCCTCCCAGGGAACGGGCATCGTGATCGACTCTCTAGCTGAGTTGTATACCGAGTTGCGTTCAGCGCCACCCAAATGGGAAAGCTCTATTTGGATGTGTTTGTATCTTGACAAACATATGGATCTCCGTGGACAGGAAAGGATATAGTCCTGTTTTGATACAACCTATGCAAGCGAGACGGACTCTCCATATCTCAGACTGAGAGAGCGACTGGTTAATGCGCCTCAATGCTCAGCTTGGCTTGGTCCATGATTCACTGTGTCTCAGCTTCGAAAGCTAAGTCCGAAGAAGAATCTAGCGGGTCAGGGTTAAAGACTTCGAAAGTAGATTCAGGAATTATAGCGTTGGTCTATAGATACAACGGTGCAAGTATTGTCCAAACGGTATACGTATAAGACAGGGTGATATACGGCGGGCTAGGATCACAGGGCCAGGATGGGGCAATTGATTGGGAGCAAGAAGTGCAGAAGAGGACATCATGTGTTGTGAAAGATGCAGGTAGTGCCGAGATGGTGGGGTCATATACAGTCTCGTGTGGCTCACGAGTACGTGAATCGTAATACGAAGTTGACGATGACGGCGACTGTGAAAGGAGGTCAGAGCGGAGGGCGCGCAATAACCGAGAAGACGCACCAAGGAGGGCAATACAGAGGATCGTCTTGCGATTATCGTAGCAATATTAGCGGCATCCTGTTGCACAAGAATGGACACAACTCACTGGTCCAAGCCTATCATCGTATGGTCCGCGACCTCCTTTGCGGATGGAGGCTGCACGCCAGTGATAGGTGTATAGGGCGTATATCATGACGGCCATAGCTATCAGATAGAGATAGAGATGATCTCGACACGGCGCTTCATGATATCATGGTGGCAGTGGCTCACCGACTACGGAGAACATAGCGGCACTGATCTTTCCTACCTGCATCTCTATGTCAGACGGCCACTGCGAATGTAACTCCTGAGACGCACCTTATCACCGAAATTCAACAGCCCGACCGCTAAACCACCCAGCACCACGGTAAAGTGCAGCCATGACAGGAAAGTCCGCTCGTTGGCGAAGGAGACCTTGGGCTCGACCCTGACAGGGAGCGCTATGCGCTTTTGAGCGGTACGCTGCAGAAGCGGCTGTGTAGACATGGCGCTGGTGGTCGGAGGAGAACCTATGCGCCGTTGAAAATAGGCTAGCTTGTTTAGATTCCGGCCGCTGGGTTATAACGGTAGTCCTGACATAAAGACCAAGTCGAATGGCAGCACGAACGTTCGTTGTCACGTATCACGCGCGGAGCGGAAGCTGTGGTGTAACGTCACAGCTGGCCTCGACGGTCTTTTTCGAAGTTTGTTCGTGCTACAGACACCGATACCCGCCTCCCACGCAGGAGGTGTTCGGTAGTTCATAGACTAGAGGGTATCAAGAAGCGGGGAAGACTCTTACTGGCGCTCGCCCAAGCTGTAACAGACGTCACGAGTCTCGCTCGTATTTAAACGGAATAATACATTCTTCATTCACGCAGAAGATTGGTTGACAATCGACCTATAGGGGAGACGTACAATGATACGTGGGCTATAAGAAGAGTAAACGGGTGTATTTACACGGCTGGATCCATCGGATCTATCAGTCCGACAGCTCATCTCATAAATATACTCGAGCCTGCTCTGGTTTTCCTAGCTATGAAATTCATGCGTGCGCACATCCTCAGTGCCATGTGATTCTCGCCATTTTAGTTGTCAAGCCACAGCTGCCATGCGCCTTTTCTACAGATGAAGCAGGGAGTGCTTTTGAGCTTCGCCAATATGGGGCTCAGACAAGAAGCTACTATTTGGGAACAATATACCCCTCTGTCACATGGTGAGCCTTAAAGTATACAAAAGCCTAGACGGTCAGTCTGGTAATAGCTTGTGACTTTTATCTATCCTTTTGAATGGTGAAGCGTCTATCCTCTCAAAATGAAGCGCTCAGCCATCTCGAATCATGAAGCGCTCAGCCACGTTACCGAAGAAGCCGGAGCAACACAGCCACCGATCCATTATGGGCAACGCGTATGTGGCTGTGCATACCGTTCCTGGCTCCCTAGGCCTGTCTGAGTTCTGAGTTCACGCATCCGCTCACCTGGGCCCGGGTCAGATGTCGGAGATATATCCTGGTACTGAATTCAAAGATCATTCTGAGAAGCGGGAATATCCGGGCCAATCTGGTTCACTTTCGGAGATACATAGGGCAGTATACTGACGTTCGTTAATGTAGCAGAGGGAATGGCATTAACGACATGCTAGCAAAGGGGACTGCATCAAAGACTATCAAGCAACACTGTTACTTGAATACTGTCCAACTCCCTCCGCTACACTTTGCTGGTCTTCGTCTACGGCCGGCGTAACCTTGATGACGAATACTGCAAGCACTGTATCTACGCTGCATTGAGGTGTGCGCTGCCGGCGTGACGACGGGGGACATGAGCGAGGAATTCGATAACATAGATAGCTGGAGGTGCTACTAGTGAGGAGTCATATGACGGCTATGGATTGTGAAACGCATAGGTGGCTGAATACCGTGGACCAGAGAGGATGTGATAGATGGAAGTAGCTCTTGAGCTCGGAGCGGGAGGCACCCTAGCGGAATATTCACCACTAGGGCGCGATGGCGCACTCACGTGCGCGGTCATCATCGAGGCATCCATACGTGATGCCTAGCTTTTCACTCGACCACTTCACATCGGCCCAAGTCTGCCCATTCCGGGGGGCATATGTCTATGAATAGTCACATTAGCAGCGGCCCTGGAGTCGTAATGGCTAGTGCCCACCTAGCGTTCATATGCATATCAGCCTTCTTCGCGGCGGTCTTCTTAGCAGTAGTAGCAGGAGCTTTGCCTCCCTCGGTAGTAGCTATAGACGACGTGTCGGAGAGCTTGTCGTAGGCACCCTCCCCGTCGGACTTTTTCGACGACGACTTGAACAGCTTGGAGAGGCTGAGGGCCCGCGAGGTTTTAGAGGATGTGCTGTCCCCCTTCGGTTTGGAGTCTGATTTGGGCTTAGAACTGGTGCTGGAGGCGCCTGTGCCCATCGGCAGGGAGGAGGTGTCGGGAGTGGTGAGTATGTTAGAGGATGCGGTCATTATTAGAGGGCAATCTGGATGTGAGTTGAGTATTTGATGTGTCGAGAGGTGGGCTGTATTTGCTGAATGCTGCGAGGAGGATCCGTGGATGCTTTATGTATCCCATTCCTGAGGCAGTGGACACCAGTGATGGGCGATGGATTCGGGACTTAATCAACGGTAGTGTGAGGCCGCGCAATGTGAACAGCTCCTGGGATGCACTGCGGCGGCTATAGAACCAGAAAAGAACCATCAACAGAGCCGCGTCAGCCCATTCCTGTCCAGGAAGTATTGAATCCCGTAAGCGGTGCGCCGCGCGTCCGTCATGCGAAGTCATCGCAGTAGTCAAGCACAGTCAAGTCAAGTCACAATCCAAGCCCGGATCCGGACAAACAGCAGGGACCGCCAGCTGACCTAGAACTGGATCACCAATGATTCCGGCAGGATAATCTTAGGCTCGCGATAGGCGCCAGGAAGTTATTCAGACCGAATCTCCCGGACTTAGAAGCTTGCCTGACCGCGCGGTCCTCGCATTATATCCCAAGGATCTGAAGGTGCGGAAGCACAGTAGTTGACAACGCACAAGTGCACAGGTAGTGCGCGGCTTGTGGACGTTTGAGCTTAGAGTTGCAAGGAATGGGGTTGGGCAATGCTCGATCTCGCGGCGACATCAGGAAAATGCTAAATCGTCTTTTCTTCTTAGCGACATCTTTTTCGGTCTTAATTCCGATTTTCCCAGAGAAAATAAGGCAAGTCGAGCGCTTAAACACTTAAAATAGGCCTTAAAACCTCTCTAAGACGGATTTAAGATCAGCTAAGACAATAAGATAAAATAAGGCAAGTCATTTTGTGCTGACATTTTCCTGATGGAGCTGTTTGTAACTATTTGGCTCGCAGCCAAACGGCAGGAGTCAGTGTCCCAGCACCGTCGTGACAATTTTTTGGCTCACAGAGCCATTTTCGCGATGGACTCTGAGTGAGAGAATTGTTTGAAATGTATGGGGCTAGTGCAGACATCTATTTTAAAGCAAGGATGTCCTTGTTTGGGGTAATATACGGTTATTATTTTAACAGGCAAGCCTAATTTCCCTTAGAAAACCCATGTCTGCACTAGCCCCAATGATTCTAAGAGTGCTTGAGAAAAAATTGGGAGGAAGTCGGGCAAGTACGCGTCAAAAAGTTGTCACGACTGGCGCGACTTCCACTAATGAATTTCCGCGCCACCAGGCCGTTACATTGCGTAACAGCTGTGTGACACTGTGTTCTGGTTCAGCAGACGACAGCACAATCCACTAATTTTTCTACTTGAGTATGATCTCGGAAGTCACTAACAGTCTATAAGTGCATTATATTTGCACATGAGCTGAGGAACACCTCCAAGTCGTCTCATGTGTCGGATGCGCCACTTGGGACACATTAGCGCCACAATTGGCTTACTAAGCGATTCGCGTGACTATCGAGGATTGCCCACCTAGACGTCCCAGACTATGAGCCTAATTAGGCTTACCGTTGCAACTGTCCCTGGGGCCTAGCTAGGCTC
>ML213504.1:97652-147414 GCA_004369045.1 Heliocybe sulcata | reverse complement strand
GTGGTACCGGGGCAGGGGTTCCCTTAGCTGTAGAGTACTATAGTGTAGACATACTATATATTTATAACCCACTACCCATTGACGTCGGTCGCCGACGGTGCCAGGCGCTGTTGCCTAATTAGGCCACCCGGACCTTGTGCACGACGTCGACTGTGTAGACTGTCCGTTGGACAGACAAAATACGGAAAAATTCCTGTAAAACTTTATAATGGTGCCTTTATGCGCTCCACGGTCACTATATCTGATAGTAAGGGGGAGTTGTGTGTGAGACACATTACGGGGAAGAGTGACTAACTTACCAGCTGGAGGAGTCGCGGGCACGGCGGGGGGCACCACTTCCGACTTCTCCGCTTGCGAGAGCAAGATATCCGCCAGAGAAGAAACGTTTGACATACCAAGCGTGCTGGGACTATGTCAACCCACCCTTGGGGAAATTCGGTGCTGCGCTCATTTCCTGTCCGTCCATCAGTATCATGATCATTGTATGGCGTACGGTCACGGTGTGGTCACGGTGGCCGGTTAGAGTAATGTGGCGTGCGAATCGCTCGAATTGACTTCGACTCTCGCTGCTGTGCGCACGCTCACCTCCCTTGGACACATCACCACATCCTTATACTCCCTGCTTCGGAAGTATGGCATCTGCTGCTAGTGCTAGTCAGTCTACTAGCCAACCAGAAGGACCGCCACCATTTCCCTTTAGTCTGGAGGAAGAAGGTGCCTTCGACATTTCTCATCGTAATAAATAGACCGAGAGCTCTATGAAGAACCGCAGATGCTGTCATCCAGGCTCGAGTACTTGCCAACGAACAATTAGGGCTCAAAAAGGTGGTTAAGAAATTCCATCAGTACACTGCCATCGCCCTCGCCCCACTCGGCTCGCAGAGCAAACAGCCGGATACGACCACCGAAGATGCGCGGGAGGCGTTCCTCGTGGAACTTGCCAATTTCCACCTGACGCTGAAGAAGAGTGTGATGGCATGTGAAGCTGAGATACGGCAGATTGAGGAGTATCAGAAGGAGAAGCAACGGATAGGTATGTGGTCTTCATGACGCTTGCTTGGCCATGTCTCGATGTGGCGGCGTACACAGATGTCGAGAGTCAGAATCTCCGAGGACAGATTGAACAACTCAAGACGTCGTTGGAAGAAGCCCAGGTGCTCCGCCGTCAGAAAATAGAGTATGACCAGGTTGCGGAGAAAATCAACAAACTGCAGACGCGCGAGCAGCTTGAGGAGTGAGTGTCGAGGAAAGACTCCTGCGGTAATCTCATTCAACCCCCTTAGGTCCATACAGGCTCTCGAGAACGAGATGCAAGACATACAGGCGGAGCATGACAAGCAGACTCGACTAGTGCAGGCTCAGAAAGCTACGCTAGCAGACGTTATCTCCGACATCAACACGCTGCGCCTGATGGGAAAGGAGCCTAACACGTCTCGGACTGCCTCCCCGACACCAGATGCTATGAATGAATCCCAGCTCGAGACCGCTATCTCGCAGGATGACCCAATGTCCGGAAAGCCCGAGCGGGAAGACGGCGAAGACGTCGAATCCTCTAACGAAACGTCACTCAACCCAGCAGCAAAATCGTTCAACCCGTCTCGCATGGGTACTCCTTTGGTCACGCCGGCGCAGAGGATGCTCAGTATGGCCGCGCTGCCTAATTCAGGTGCTCCGTCGCCCACGTCAATGTTGGAGGATGATATTGAGATGGGAGAGGTTGCGGAGGAGCCTAAGGAACTGAAAGAACCTGTCAAGAGCAAGCGGAAAGTGCGAGAGGAGCTGGAGGAGGGCGAGGCTAGCGATTCGAGTAGTGAGTTGTCGGAGCTGCCAGATGATTGATGTATTACTATTTAGCCTCGTTTTATGGTCGGGCAACCCTCTTTCACATCCAATACGTCCAGTCCGCATCTTGACTGCTACTACCCGGTGCAATGAGGATGTTGAACGTTGAAGCGCGAAGTATGCTTACATAATAGAGTTTTCTCTTATCTCTGTCGCATTACTTTCGTGGCAGAGTTCGATGTGCAATTACAGACATGACCTTCGATTGGAGGGCTGCCAACTTGAAGGCACATCTACACGCCACATACATTGTGGCGGAAAAGGACCAAACTGCGAGCCAAACCAAATCGCGTTCGCACGCGGCTCGTATACAGGCCGCGATTCCCCGCGTCCTAATTTTTCTCTTCCTCCTCTCATTCGACGATGTTCGCAGCAGCCAGCTTGCGTCTGCGTCTCCCGCCCGCGTCTCTCAGGCGTAGCATTACTGCCGCGTCGGTCCTTCGCGCCGGTGTGGTCAGGCGTGCCGGAGAGATCGATATTGCGGACGAAGTTCTGAGTGCCGGCGCGCCCTCGGAGAGCACGCCTGCGTCGAACGGAAATGGTGCTAGCGCAGGTACTGTGGGGTTGTCTTCACCCAGTCTTTCTTTCCTGCTGGACAGTATCTGACGAAATGTCCACTCAGGGAGCCCCGAGGCGCCTTATGGCCTCGATATTGGCGGTGGCGACGGCAACCCGATGGATTGGTCGCGCACGTACCATGGATTGTCGCTGCAGCCCTTCTCCAAGGAGGCTGCGGAGATCCTGATGGCACCTATTAACCCGGAAGATATCGAGATGAAGCCTGGTGCACATTCTTCGTATTTATCTACAGAGCGCGTTGTCTGATTTTCCATTTGTCATTGCTTCGCGACGTAGATGGCCTTCTCTACCTCCCCGAGATCAAGTACAGGCGCATCCTTAACCGTGCCTTCGGTCCCGGGGGCTGGGGACTGGCGCCCCGCTCGGAGACGCACGTCTCCCCTAGAATTGTGTCGCGCGAGTACGCGCTGGTCTGCCTCGGGCGGCTTGTCGGTGTCGCTCGTGGAGAGCAGGAGTACTTCGACCCGAGTGGCGTGCCCACCGCGACTGAGGCCTGCAAGAGTAACGCCCTGATGCGGTGCTGCAAGGACTTGGGTATCGCGAGCGAGCTGTGGGACCCGCGCTTTATCAGGGAGTTCAAGGCCAAGTATTGTGTCGAAGTATTTGCCGAGAACGTGACTACCAAAAAGAAGTGAGTGGCTTGATTATTTTGTGGGTCGGTGGACTTCAGACTGACTATGTGGTGGTGATGTAGGAAGAAGCTGTGGAGGAGGAAGGACCAGCCGAAGTTTGACTACCCTTGGAAGGAGTAGACTGGCAGATCCCCCGTCGCTACCGCGTCTCTTGGGCAGGTTTATCCTGCAATGCTTCGTATCTGAATGCTGTAATCTTAGAATTATTAAGTCGTATTTTAGTAACGCCACACCTCTCATCCATGTCCTCGTGTTGGCTATACAAAATTACTGAGATACAACCAAGCGAGCAGATAGATACGAAGAGATAGTGCTACATGTCGTCTAACAACTAAGAGATGTGTCAAAGGTATAAAGTATCCAGCAACGTTCCAGCGCATTCAAATCCCATAGCGTCGCTGGTATAAGGGCGCGTTCTTACTTCTTCCCGCCCTTCTTGCCCTTGCTCTTCTTCGGGGAAGGTTTGGGAGACTCAGGCACCTCCTCAGCCGTCGTCCTCTTCGTGGAAGTAGGCTGCGACACGGGTGTCTTCTCTGTCTTCGACCCTGCTGGTGCCTGTACCCTAACGGCCCTCCGCTGTTGTGCTGCAGGGGCTTTTGGCTTTCGATGAAACAAATTCAACACGACACTCCCACTCGCCCCAGTAACGATCACGAGCAGCCACCGCGGTATCCTGACCATCACGTCGTAGATCTTCGTGAGCACGACTGCGAGATAGTCGAGAACCCAGGCGCGCGGCCCGCCCGGCGCGAAGGGCGACGACCAGGGCGGGGTGGAGAGGTACGTTTTGGTGAGGAGGAAGGAGCGGATTGTTGGGGCATGCGGGCGAAGGTGGCGGGGTTTGTAGAAGCGGAGGGTCTGCCCGTGGTTCGTAGCAAGGACGTAGAGCGGGGCCTGCCAGACGTTCCAGCGAGTGGTGACTCCGGTGACGTTAAGGTAGTCAATGCGTCCCCAGCGGATGTTTGGGAGGTCGTTCTCAATTTGCGTCTCGTTGAAGGCTGTATCGAAGGCTTGGTCTACGTATTTGGAGAGGCCTTCGGATTGGCCTGATGTCACCGTGCTGAAAAGAAATGATAAAAATCAGTATGCTAGATCCGTATAGCGCAAGGTACATATGGAGACGCACACAACAATGAACCATGCCCGCTCCTCCTCCTCCTCTGGCATCAATTCCTCATTCACGACCATCTCCTCGTAATTCGCATCCGTAATCAGCGGCACGCGCTCGTCCCAACCCGGGCCCGTGTTCTTCGTGATATTTATTCCAGCTTTCTCAAGCAAACCTGAAACAGCTCCCAGCAGACCTGCGCTATCTTGTTGCGCCTGCCCCGGCGCGCCCTGGGGAGGCGAAGCTCCTGGGCGGAGAGCCCGCTCGGGGTTGGCGCTGGGCACAGGCTGGCCGGGCTGCCATCCCTCGGAGAAGTACTGGCCACTCACGCAGACGGCAAGGTAGGCCAGCGACGCCAGCTGGAGGAGGAACATGATGACGGGAGCGAAGAGGGATGGGATGGGTGGCGCATGTTTCCGACGCGCTTTTGTCGTGTGTACCTGAGGGTATCTGTGGCTGTGCGAGTAATTCTGGACACCACGTGGAGAGAAGCGCTGGCAGCACAGCCACTTCGCCTGCGGTAGAGACGCATTTCCCACTGCTTCTGAATTGCATGCGACTTGGATTGCAAGTCTAGAGCCGGGCTCCTCACATAGAGTTAAGTAGCTCCTGGACTTGGCTCAGTATGCTGTCTCGGTGCAGAGGCTTATGGAGAGCCGCTGTACTCTTTATCGCCTTTACATGCACGTACTTGGTCGTGCATGCCGCCCCCACAGACGGTGAGTATACCGGAACTATATCTTGTACGGACCGATTTGAGAATCTCGAATGCGCTTGCAGTTCCATCTGCCGCGTCATTCTACGTGAGCTCTCTGCCTGGGTTACGGCAAGACCCCTCCCACCCGTTACACATCTACGCCGGACAGCTCCCCTCCGACCCAAACGCCGCCTCTGTACCCAGCACAGCGATTACAGCCCACCTCTTCTTTGTGCTCACCAAAGCACGCCGTGTCGCCGACAAGGAACGTCTTATTTTCTGGTTTAATGGCGGCCCAGGCTGCTCCTCGTTTGACGGGCTTATGATGGAGATCGGGCCGTGGAGGATGGACAAGGATGGGAATTTGAACGTTACGAATGGGGGCTGGGAGGAATACACCAACGTCGTCTACGGTAGGTTATATTCCCTCCGCGATCTGATGGAGACCTGACGCCGAGTAGTGGACCAGCCAGCGGGTACAGGCTACTCGTACACGAGCACTGACAGATACGTGCATGAGCTCTCGGACGCCTCACAGCAGGTGGTCCACTTCATGAGGTGGTTCTACCGCGTATTTCCGGAGTACAAAGAGATGGATGTGAGTATCTCCTTTCCGAATGATTCTACCCAATTGAAATCCGTTCGGCGGTAGACCTACCTGGCCGGGGAAAGCTATGCCGGGCAATACATTCCATACTTTGGCAAGTATCTTCTTCTTACATGCCTCACCCAACTGCTTATACACGTGTGATGCCTCTTCCAGCTGACGCAATCCTGTCCTCGGACCTAAACATCCCCTTCAAAGGCGTCGCCATCGGGAATGGGTGGATTGACGGACGCAGACAGTACCCCTCGTTCCTTGACTACGCCGTCAAGCATGGTCTAGTGGAGGCCAACTCTGAGGTACACTAGCTCCACTCGTTACCCCTCTGACCCTCTTCCTATACTAATCGTAGTCCTTTTTCGTCTGTAGGACTACAAACGCAGCAAGGACATCACAGACCAGTGCATGGCCGAGCTAGACAAGATCACAGATCGCGAACCGATTAATGTTCCTATTTGTGAAAGGGTGATGATGGCAGTATTGGAGGGCAAGGAGAAGGAGTGCGTGTTCCCACCTTCTTTACCTCTGCTATGTAGGCTCATGATTTCCGATGCCAGCGGCAAGTGTGTGAATGTGTACGACGTCCGCCTGACCGATACGGTCCCGTCGTGTGGGCTGAATTGGCCTGCGGACCTTGAATATGTGACGCCCTACCTTGGCGTACGTCCCCTGTTTCTGTTTTTTTGAGTCTGACTAACCCGTCTCCTTTCACAGCGTCAGGACGTCGTCCAGTCGCTGCACGCCACAGCGCACTCGCAGTCTTGGGTCGAGTGTCGTGGACGCGTCGGACAGGAGCTCACCAACCACAATTCTCAGTCGTCGATTACTCTGCTACCTAAGGTGGTGGAACGAATTCCCGTACTACTGTTTGCGGGCGACCAGGACTTCATCTGCAACTATGTGGGTGTGGAGGGGCTGATTCAGGCGATGGAATGGGGTGGGGAGAAGGGTCTCGGGGTAAGTGTTGCATACGGTTCTGTGCACTTGATTATCTTGCAGTCCTGACCATAATCTCCGAAAAACAGAAAGTCCAAACCCAATCCTGGACTGTCAACAACCAACCCGCGGGCACGTGGGTCTCCTCGCGCAACCTCACCTACGCGAAGATCTTCAACGCGAGCCATATGGTGGGATACGACGCGCCGCACGTCGCGCACGATATGATGCTCCGATTTATGGGCGTGAATTTTTCGAGTCTCGTGGAGGGGACGGCGGGGATTCCAAGTAGCGTGGGGGAGGAGAAGAAGCCGGAGTTGGGGGAGGCTAAGGAGGTCGAGACGGGGGCACCGCAGAGTGGGAAGAGTCCAGAGCAGGATAAGGCGATGTGGGAGGGTGAGTAAAACTCTTCCGTTCGTCTCCCTCTGGAGAAGAGGCACTAATGACATTGCACAGCATATTATAACGCTGGATCGGCAGCGCTCGTTCTCGTCCTCATTTTAGCAGCTATCGCACTGTTCTTCTGGTGCCGCGTGCGCCGGCGACGGGGTTTACGTCTCCCCATGTTGAACACCGGTTTCGGGTCGAATAATCATGGGAACACGAACGGAAGTGGGAGCATGGAAGAAAGTATACCGCTGACACAGACAGATGGAGAAGAGCTGGATGACTTTAGACTAAAGAGGAATGGGGGTAATGGGAAGGGGAAGGAGAGGGCGGTGGATCCACTGACGCCTGTTATGTTTAGTGTGGGGGAGGACGAGGAAGACGAGGAGAAGAGTCCTAGAAGGTAGTGATAGATGGCATTTGTGTAATTTTGCTTGGGTATTATACAGTAATGTTCCTTAGGCCTTAAGACTCCATTCTTTGCAGGTGAGGGCAAATTCAGACGAGGAAGGTGATTTAGCCCAAGCTCGATCAAGGCCGGTAACTCGCGTCGAGCGGCGCGTCTGTGGCGTCTGTGGCTTGCCCTTGTCTTCCTCTTGCCACAACTGCTGTACACGGGACACTTTCCTGGCAGTCGGCAGAAACGAACTGGCTACTTTCACAAGCGAGCCTTGAAGCTCGAGGTTGTGCGTGGTCTCAATACTTGACAATGACGACTCCTCATTTGGAGGGTGTGCATGTGTAGCGCGGGACGCACGCAATAGAACTTGCTGGACAGAACGCACCTGGTATGTCAAGGTTGTAGCTCCATATAACCGAGAGGTTGCTTAAAAATAGAAGTTATAGGACCAAAAATTCCTATTCATCGAAGGCCGCGCAGACGAGCCTCGCCCCTGGTTGTGGAATATTCGTCTTCCCACTGGCATCGTACGTTCAGTTCAAGATAGAAGATCTCCTCCTTATAAAAGTCTATTGTCAGAGCTATCGCAGTAGCAGAATACGGTCTGTAGCATGCATCCCAGCCGCTCCAGGGCATCGTCCAGTGCGTCGGCATCTCGAGCCGGCCCCTCAACTCGTCCCAACTCCCCTGACTCCATCCGCCCACCCTCGAGCGCATCCTCCATCCGCCCCATTTCATCAGCTTCTCACCATCGGCCGCTCTCGTCTGCCTCCGCCCGCCGCCCGCTCTCTGCTACCTCGCAGTACCGCCCACCGACCTCTGCATCCTCTCGCCGGCCCTTGTCCGGCCTTTCAACAAGACCGCACTCGCGATATGCACAGATTGCGAAGCAGTCGAAGTTGATGCCGTCGTGTCAGGCTCTCGTCTCGCAGATTGCTGGAATCACGGATGAGGAGGAGTATAAAGCCAGAGTGGATTACGTTGTGAAACATGTTGATCCTAGCTCTGCCATAACCCGCGCAGGGCCTAGTATGAATCTGCAGACTGCAGAGAAGCACGTCCATGGGTAGGTACGGTATCCTCGCTGGCCCGACACTGTCTTAGCACTCACACTGTATTTCGTCTATAGGCATATCCGAAAAGCAAAGATCAATTTACGCGACGAGTGGGCGGAGGCCCTCGCAAAATCGTATGATCGTCTGAAGCAACGTGTAGAGAAGAATATCGATCTAGATGATACGATGCGCATGGATCGCCTGCCCGACCATCTTCAATTACTCGTGCGTTTCAGCCGGCCTCTCCCTTTGTCTCTTCTCACATAATTTTCACAGCTCCTTCTAGCAAATCCAGCCACTTCAGAGACACTCAGTTACGCCTCCAACCTCCTTGAGCGGCTTCGTAACCCCGACGCGCAGCCTCGAGGCCTGACATGGGCGGAGATCCTCGCCGAGGAACCGTTCGAAGGCGAGCATTGGAAGGGTGTGTATGGACTTCCGAAGAACGCTGTTATCGGCGGCAGCGAAGAGGATGATAGCTGGGACAGTGACAGCTCTGCTTGGTCCTCACTAGCGAAGGAATCAGGCGAAGAAGATGAGCTGTCAATCTCTAGTCTAGCTGACGAAGAAGACCGGGAACAGAGAGGAGGGAAGAAGGATGCGGACTTGGATGGGAAGATGGAGGTGGCGATTCCTCTCCGTTACGACCATCGAGACAAAATTGAGGAGCTGCATGCGAGGCAGTATTGGCGGGCGGAGTGGAGGCCCGATATAGATCTCAATAGAGGTTTTGACATTGGGGATGCGTCAACATTGGGTACGGTGCTGTATCCTTTTAGCTGAATGTCCTCGAACCAACACCGGACTTAGGACTGACTGTGTATCGGGTGTTGGGAGGAGAGAAGCCCAGTTCCCAGATTGCGGGACCGAGTACTGAGGTGAGGAGGTGTGCCTTGCTGTCTCATTCGGCCTATTTACGAACACGGACATTGTAGAAGTACATCTACGAACATGATGCCGTGCGGGAAATCCTGATGGCACTCCAAGGTCGGCAGAACCTGCTCCTTTCCTGGACGCACCAAGGCGGGAACACGTTCTCATTCACGGTGCGTCTCTACCCTTCACCGATCAGCGTATTCGTTATCACTCAGATTGGCGTCTCTTGCAGCCGGTGGCGAATATTCCTCGCCTTGCACACTTGTCTCTCATGGCGCAACTGTCCCTGCTGTCTTCTTTTGCACGCACGGCCACGACGGTGCACCACCTCCGCAAATTCATTTCTACGATATTCATGCCAGGGCGGACGTCCCTCCGTGCTCTCGAAGCCTTCGCAGAGGCTCTCGAGAGCGAGATCCGTGTCTTCGAGGCATGGTGTGCTGCTCGAGAGGAGGATATGGTTCGTGCACAAAGCGGTATCGGAGAAGAGATAGTCGTGAGTCTTCTGAGCCTGGAGAAGAGACTCAGGGACGAATTCGGGAAGACCTATGAAGTGCTCTTGGACGTGTCGAGGACAGCGATGAGGAGGGCAACTTCAAGGTCTGCCACCGCTGCACGTACGGAGGTTGAGGACGAGGACGAGGTGTGGTTCCTGAGCGAGCTGCCGCACAAGCAGCCTCGGGTGGTGGTCGCAGCGTTTTTGCTGGACAACCTCTTTGACGCCGCTTCAACGTATACCGGAATGGGTGATACGCTCGTTCCACAGTCGCTGCTCAGAGCATTTGCCAGGACAGCGGAGCCAATGTGGGGCATGGTACGAAGATGGATCGAGGGCGGTCGAAGCGGAGAGCCTCTGGAGGAGGAATTCTTCGTTGATGACAATGAGCTCAGATTAGGCGACCCTGATTTCTGGTCGGAGGGATATACATTGAGGGATGAAGGGAGGAGGAGCGTGCCAGTCTTCTTGCAGAGAGTGCAGGATCTCGTGCTGAGTGCGGGCAAGAGTGTTGAGTTGCTGAGGGCTATGGGTCTGGATGTGGATAGTAGTACCGAAGGGGGATCTGGGTGGAGGAGATTCGAGATGTTGCTTGCCTCGGAGGCGGAGCAAGCTGGAGCAGGAGTGGCATCAGTGGAGATCTTATCGCAGGCTGTGTATGATGAGCTCTTCGCGCCATGTCGACTGGCTCAGAGGTCCCTCACAAGGGTTCTTTTCGATGAGTGCGAGCTGATGCGCCATTTGCACTCAGTCGAGGATCTCTATCTGATGATGCGAGGGGACGACATGACGCACTTCTCGAATGTTCTTTTCGGCAAGGCGAGTTGTCCTCTGTCTTACAGCAGGTTGTCGCTCACTGCAGGAGTCTTGAATATCAGATGGACACCGGACAACAGTGGACGGACTTCCACTTCCTCAACACGTCCTTCAGTGATATCATCAACGCCCGTGCAGGGAAGGCGCGGTGGATCGATACCGCTCTCGTGCGACTGGCATACCGTGGCACGAGGGCTAAAAATCGCACTATTCGAATCCTAGAGGGTCTGCAGATGGAGTATGCCGTGCCATTTCCGCTCACATACATATTCGGACCGCAGGCTATCAGGTCATACAATTCGTTGTTCGTTTTCCTTCTGCAACTCCGACGCGCAAAGAGTGTACTTGATAGTATATTGGTCCGAGGGGCCGGTGCCGTTGTCCCACCAAGCGCTTCCAACGAGCTGAAGGTGTTCTATGCCATACGGAGTAAACTGTCGTGGTTTGTGAAGTATGTGTACATCTTCGGTACTATTGCATTGAACTGAGCACCTGCTCACAGCACAATGCTCAACTTCGTAGCAACATACGTACGGGAACAGTATTCTCTACATCCACACAGTTTACTGACTCCTTCTAGGTTCTTCACATACAAGTACAGCAACTCCATGGGTCTGTCCAGAAGGCTGAGTCATTGGATGAAATTATCCGGCTTCACGAGGACCAGTATGTTCCGTATAATTTCCCCGGTAGTCGAAATACTTATGCTCTATTCAGCCTTGAGAAGGTCTGCGGCCGGTGTCTCTTGCGGGACAAGGTTTGTGGTCCCATTATTGTCGTGCAACTTGCACTGACTGCTCATCTAGACTGCTGCGCTACATCGAGCGGTACTGTCGGCGCTCGATATGAGCCTCTATTTCAGCGATTGCTTCGTAGCTTTCGCCGGCGACAGCACCCACGACATCTCCCGAGCGTCTCTGATAATGACCAGGCGGCACCGCAGTCGTCAGCAGAGGCGTCTAAGACGGAATGTCATCGGCTTCTCGCATCCTTTGTCAGTGGACGATGACTCTGATTCCGATTCTGACGGAGAAGGCGAGATGGCACCAGAACCATCATTCTCTGCTACGGCATCTGTTTCTCTGGCAGAAGAGGGATTCTTCGAGCGTCTGGACAAGATGTCATCGGATCTGGACGGTCTTGTCAGGTTCATCCGCCGTGGCGTTGAGAGTTTGGCCGCGGGCGTTGGTGACTCTGGTCAGGTCTTTGGCGTCCTCGCTTTCTCACTAGAAGACTGGGATAGATAGTTGAGTACCTATCGAGATTTATAGTGCTATAGTTGGCAAGGCTACAAGCTAGTATGGGCTACATATTATAGTTTACGAATACTCAATACATTCCATTATCTTCATTTCATTCTAGTACACTCAAGCCACCCTTCCTGTCCACACGGCGGTTGATTCCACCGAGCAATATCTTTGTCAGCCGTTCGACCGTTAGTTCACCTTTGTAAGGAGTGGTGTCTACCATGTCCTGTAGGGTAAGACAATGTTAATTTATCCAGGAATGCACGTCATATCATTGAAACCTCACGTACCCGGACTCCATTTGCTGCTGACAGGGTGTCGTCCAATTCGTCCAGGAATCTCGTTGCTTGTCGGAAGTTCCCGATCTGTACGAATTGTATGCCAACCTAATCAATCAGAAAGTGCAATGAATCAGCGTATATGCTGCAGCGAAGAGACGAAGGTCATACCTGGTTGAGTGGAAAGTGCCTGGCATCCAATCGACGCGCGGCATCCACGATAGGGCCTTCCACATCATCGGCTACATGGACAACCTGGATGTTATGACGCGATCGCGCAGATCTCTGGGAGACCTACTGGCTGCTCCATCAGTGATTACAATGTAATTAACTGGCTTGATCCCAGTCAATGCGGCCCTGTCGCCTGTCTGTTCGTGTTGATCTTTTGCCTTCTCGAGCTTCTCAAGGTAGTCCAAGAGTAGCAGCTCTAACCGCTCTCCAATCGGAGTAGCACCGTACGGTCTCATTGTATCGAACAGCCTCTGAACGGAGGCAGAGCCCTGAATTATCACTCGTTGAGGGTTATCCAAGGAGTTATACGATCCGAATTTACCTTCAGCTTTTCTCCTCTGGACTTACTGTTGAGGAAGCAAACGTCTATTCCGTCTACATCATACTTCTGTGCAACGTGTGCAAGGTTGGCTAGCACTGAGCGAGCCTTGCATCACGAATATACCATGGTATTGAATGAGTACGATGATGATCCGGATCTCAAGAGGACCTGTGGCGTACCTCCATCCAGAGTTTCCCCTCCATGGAGCTAGAGTCGTCCACGATGAACACAGTGTTGTATTTCTTGAGAGTCTGCAGCGCAATCTCGAGAGTATTTCGCCGAACCGGCCTGCGAGGACCTGAGCTGTGTCCGCCACCCGGAGGAGGTTCCAGGTTAGTCGGCGACATTGCGGGTGACGCACTGTACAGACTCGTTTGAGATGATTCGTCAGACTTCTCTTCTTTTGGTGAGTATGGCGGAGGGGGAGGCAAGCCATCTCTCTGGCCTGACGCCACAGCGGCGTGAGCGGACCTGCTCCTGCGATGGGAGCCTGACGATGAGTGAGATACCGCAGAGTCGGGGGTCAGGAAGCTGTCGCCTGATCCTTGCTTGGCCTTTTCCGACTTTCTGTTCCGAAAAGGATTGGTGTCAACCTTCAAATCGCTTTTGGAGGAATTACGAGACAGGAATCCCGACAGACTCGACCGTGCAGACTTGCTCCTGCGGATTTCTTTGGAGTGCGGTGTCCCATCGCTGTCGACTAATACGAGACTCGGGGGATTACTAGAGTTGGGGAATTCGGTGGTTGTGGGGGAGCCGTGCCTAGAGTTAGAGGGTGACTGTCCCATATCGATTCCAATAGAAGTGAGCTGGGTATAGAGATATGGCTTGGATGGCACAGCGGAGGGCAGATATCAGAGAATGAGCGCTCATGTTAGGCTTACCGGTGGGTCTTATATAGCGCTTCAAACACTGTGGCAGGACGTCGGGCCGAGACCGAATCTGGCGCACTCGGGTGGCCTGAACCACCAGAGTCACAAGGTAGCCACAGGACGGATGATCCACGGCAGTCAAAAGCTATGCATACGGATGTTACTTCCCTCTTCTAGACAGCACAGGTGGAAGTGCAACATCATTCTTCCAGCTGAGACATAGCTGTGAAACTCGACGAGAGCTGTTTTTGGAATTCTCATTTTGCATCGTGTTGGCCTGATTTAGGCGTGTGGCTGTGGCACGATTGCCACAACTGAGTCCGCAAACTCCTAGGTGCCACAAGGAACAAGGCAAACAATGATATGTGCATAAGGTATGTGCTGTGACTACAGAGCAAAGGCTGTAGGCCTATCTGCAAGTCTCGGGAAGGTATTCGCACTCGCCAGTACAACCATCTGCTTCTCATGAGAAATATACCCGCGCATGAAGCCTTTGTATATCATGTTCGCTACCAAGCACTCAGCCTCCTCCTGTGGCACATCTATGCCCGATATCTGCAAAGAGCAGTGGAACATCGAGATCGGTATCCTTGTCCCCTTCTGCGACGCCACCCAGCTACCGGCAACGACATAGCAGTCAGCTCCCACAGACCAGCGGCATGACAGCAGTGGCAAGTACTTACACTCTTCGGAACAGCCCTCTTATGCATAGTTCTCTTGCCTTTTCCAGGTTCAGATAAAGGTTCAGCTCGGTTAGCCTGCGTTCCCATTTATCCAGTGCCTCGTCGTACGACTTGATATCTCCAGTCCGGATCGCCTGAATAAACGGAGCGTAGAGGGCATCCAGGGACGGAAACCGTCCCATCAAGTCCTTGGACGGCAGATGACCCTTCAAAATTCTCAAGGGGATGAGGTAAGTCGAAATTCGTCTGTCGTTCGGTTAGCCTCGTGCTCTTCACAGCTTGCAGCTTAAAATAGACATCTGCCTTACTCTTGATTCTTGTGAGCATCTATGTGGCAGTGGTAGAACGCTAGTGTGAGCTCTTTCTCAGCCTACCTGGAGGGCTTTAGCATCAGTGCAATTGAGTTCGATCGAAGACGCAGCACCTGAGCATAATCCTCGTTCAGAAAATGTAGCATTCCGACATAGTATCGATAGGTAACCTATGATAATGTGAGCAGGGCTTCATTGGAATGAGGTGCAACATACCTGATGCGATCGCGGATACGAGGACAGCGGCGGAATATCAGTGTTTGCTTGCAGAGCCCGTAAAATGGGTTTGGCTAGTGATATCCGTTTCACCTGCGGGTCTGTAAGGTCAGCCTTTCGAAGAACTCGATGGAACCCACTCGGAAATACGTCTTCAACACCAGTCCGACCACGTAGTAGACTCCCCATTTACGCGACTCTGCTGGAGGAGAGGTCCTAGGCAGCTTATTCAATAACGCAATCCAGCGTGAAACACGTATTTGACTGACCTGTCAGTCACACAGTTTCCGAACGCTTTGGAAATAATCCGAGCAGCTTCCTCCATACAGTCGCTCTTCTGGTTATTCGTTTGTAAATCTGCCTGATACCTATGGTCAGTATCTCATAGAAGCCACCACCTAGTGCCGCTTCACATCAAATGCAAGGTCGCGCAAGTCACGCAGAATGGCGAACAGCGCGGGCAGAGTCCACCCGCTATTGCTCGTAAAGAACCTAAAGAATAATCTAGGATACCACAGCATGAATTGAATCCGACTAGTATACATGGTCGAGTCTGTCTACTTACGATACCAGATGCGAATGTTCCTTGAACGCCTCCGCCGCTCGTTTCTTCGCCACATGGTGGACCACCAGAACATACTGGATCGCGATTTCGTCCCAGGGACTCTCGATACCGCCTTCATAGTAAGACAGGGATTTTTTCTTCGCAGACGATATCAATCTCGGTAACTCAGACACGGCTAGGGACGCCCACCGTTGGGTTCCTGAACTCCTTCACCAGGTCCTTTCCATGAGGGCTCGTCGGACGCAGCAAGTATGCCAGGCCCGGTCCATCTTCGTCGGATAAGACTTGAGTCAGCTGAACCTGGTATTCTGAGAAGGTCAAGGGCATGCCAACAGCATAGAATAAACTCAGAGGAACGGTAAGCAGCAAGTGGCGGATCAGGTCAATGTGGCGTTATCGGTTCTGGTGCAAGGTGCAAGCTGATGTAAGCCTGCCCCATATGGAAGGTCTTTATGATCAGTATAATATCACAGAAAGGCACGCCGGGCTCATATACTATAGGTGTGGACTTTCCCGAATATTAACTATATTAAATAATTAACTCCGGAGGAGAGAAGAGAGGAGGAGGAAACTGTGCACGGAATCGTCTCTTCTTACAGGTGAGGATGGCTGCATGATGGGCCACAGTAGGCATATACTATTACGGAAGACCAGGTACATTATTCGAGATACATTTAAATCTAATATGGCTCGCGCAACGTAATATGCAGACCCTTCCTCGCTCACGCCGCAGTCGACGGACCTGCTGAGGCATTGGTATCTTCTTCGACGCCCCCCTCAGTTGTCGCTATGTACTGTATTGCATTCCCGTCGCTGGCGCCAGTTGTTGCGCGTGCTGCCATCACCTCACCTGCGCTTCCGCTTGCATCTTCGGCGTTCATCATGTGCGCACCGTTTGAAACTGCGCGTATACCAATCAGCATATCGCGGATACTCCTGACAGTCGTATGCGCCGGTGAGCTTGCGTTGGCTGCAACCTGCGCGCCAGCCACGAGACTCGCCCCTCCCGTAGAGTATCCGGCAGTCATGGTACTACCTGCCTCATCGTCATCTGTGTCCTGTAGATACGCCGTGAGTATGCACCGAAATGTCATGTAAAATGAGATAATACTAACTGGTGCGCAATCCCGCCCCTTGAAGCGGCCTTTGCAGTTTGTCTTGCTGCAGCGGCGACAAGCCCGCTTCTTCCGTTTCTGGACCCGGATACCCTGCGGAGGTGCAGCTATGGCAGTGTCCGCCCATGCTCTCTTCTTTCCCTTGTCCCGAGGCGGACTCTGCGGGATATCTGAGCCTCGAGGAGGAGGTGGCGGAGGTAAGCCCTGATCCCCGTATTCGAAGTGCACGGCCGACCGGTTGAGATGATGAGCACCGAGGAGGCGGGATATTTCCCACTCGTTCAGTTCATCCTCGCTGCTGTCCAGAGTCCTACTTGGAGCAGTGCTGACCTGCGAACTCAGCGTGGTCGGCTGCGCTGCATCTCTCTTCGGCAATTTCGGTCGATCTGCTCGAAGGCGGGCCTGGATTTCCTGGTAGGATCCCTGGTTGATTTGAATTGACTTCTTCTCATTCACGTTCTCACCCCACATTTTCCAGTAGTTCTTCAAATGCTCTTTGAGCTGAATCAAAGCTTTCAGCTGGAGGGGTACAGACCAAGAGGAAGTACATACCTTGTAAAATACTGCAGTGCCATCCACATGCCTCGACCACTCAGCAGCAACAGCATCCCAGGATGGCTCCTTCTCGTTGCCGAAGCGGCTATGAATGTCAGTGATGAGAAGTCGGAATAGTGCGCGCTCGCTTCGGGTGTGAACCGGAAGGATGGCGACACGGCAGTTCTGCCTGAAGGCAAGCTGACGGTGCCGGATCTTTTGCTCCATTGCATACCTGTGATGATAGGGCATCATACCAGACTCGAGACGCTTGCTATCAGGCATGGGTAGGATTCCGAAGACTTCCATAGATGGGGCATAGAGATTGCCATTAACCCAGCCACCTGGTCCGAAACTACGTGGCAGAGACTCGAAACGGCTAGATGTGGTATCCAGCAAGAGCGAAATCCGATTTCTTGTCCATACATCATAGGACCCGGTATATGGTGTACCAGTGCGATTCAGTGTCCCGACCTGGAAACAAGTTAGTCTTGCAGACTGCGGAACAGCGAAGTAGAATCAGACATACTCTGAGATTATGATATAGCCTGTAATCACGGAGTAATTGCAGTGCAAACTCAGGAGCAGCATTAAATGAGCCAAACCACCGGATAACATTCTGGTGGACACCACCCTCGACGGCGTTGGTTCCACGGCAGCATTTGTACTGCATTAACCCATACTTGTCCTGACCTCGAGTAAAGTAGAGTTGAATACCTGGTGGATCGGAATAGTATCCTCTGCGGATATTTTCCAGAACATTTGTGCAGATATCCCAGGCTTTATCATTGAACAATGGCTGCCCTGTGGTCGAATCTTTGAGCGGGCCGAACTTCTGTAGCACATCCCGTACGCGTGGTAGGAGGATCTCAGGCGGTGGGACAATCCGCTTGACCCGTCGGAAGAGCCAACATGGATGGTACAATAGCATTGCGTCCCATGTCGTCTGCCGCTCTTCCAGAAATCTCTCGATGATCACCTTGTCATCAGGGTCTGGGATGAACAAGGCATCTCGAAGCGCTCGGGCAAAGGGCCGGCGTAGTCCATGGTGCACAGATATCTTGAACTCATGCATGAGATGAAACACATCGCCAAGTACCCGGGTCGATAAAGATTCCCAAGCATCAGAGAGACCGTCTGGATCAAGAGCTGCAGCTTTTACTGTAGCAGATGGGTCGCGATCAGATGATTCGACAGCCTGGTCTTTAGCTCCGGGGTCCTCAGTCATCAGATCCCAGTCAGTATCTCGCTCCAGGTAATCCGGTTCATTCTCAGTATCTGGCTCAGCTGCTGGAAGGGTGGACGGGTCAAGATAAACAGTTTCCGCACTGCTTGCTGGAGTCGGAGGTGAAATCGGACGAGTCACGGCCTCGTTGGCAGCCCTGGTACGCAGGTGCCGTTCTTTGCACAGAAGCTTGAATGGCGGTGCTGGGAACTCGGAGAATGGTGTATCTTTTCCCGAAGAGAGCAGTTCCTTCGGAACCAGATGCCCAGGTACAAGGACTGACGTGACTACAATCAGGACACGTTTCGGCGAGACATTGATGCCATCATGTTTGCTGGGGCGATCAAGAGCAATATGGCCTTGCGCAACAGCCGTGCTGCGGTCCGACGACATGAGAGTAACAGGTGTAGCGCCTGGTGTTGTTGCTGTAACAGGACCACCACTTTCTCGCTGTCCGAGAGCTTGGAAGACAGCCCAGCCTGCATATGCATCCAGGGCAGCATACTCCTGCTGTGCATGGCTCATCTCATCATTATCCCAATCAGTGCTGACACGGATAGCTTCGTCCTTTGGAAGATGATGCCGAACATACACCGCAACAAGATCAGCCAGGCTGATAGTTGCTTTGATGGACGGATTATGTGCCTTTGCGAGGGCACCAAGATTTACGGCACCTCGGAATGGGTCATCAACACCTTCACGAAAGTCACAGCTTGCGAAGAGGTGCTTGAAGTCGGCTGTGATCTTGACCCCAACTTTGATGACAGATGGGGCACGTAGGAATGCAAGCAGACCGGTTGGAAGGTTGAGACACCCATTGCGCAAGCAGCACCGAAGCTATCATCGCCATGAGAACATTCACTCCGAGACTTAATGACAAGGTTGACGCACCCATACAAGTAATATCACTCCGTCGTATGCAACAGAGATCACTGCGACCCGGCCGCGTAATCCGCTAGCGGTGTCGACACTCCATTCCATATCAAGAGACACGTAAAGCTTAGCATCTGCAGCAAGGTCCGCCATAATCGTATTGAAGCGTGTGTTTATCTGATATACTGAAGACAGCAAGACAGCATTCCATTCATCGGAAGGGACCGAAAGCTTCGGAAGAGTCGTGAAGTCTTTCACGGGAGTCACTCCCTCTCGAAGAGAAGGTATCACTTCTTCCAGAGCAGCCTTATCGCCACGAACATTGTCTGTGAAAGCAAGCTCCACCGGATCATGGCCGTACATCTTCAGCAAGCGTGAGATAGCACCGAGTGCGGGCATGAACTGGTTATGGGCCTTCGTCGGTGTGAGGACCATTGACCGGATCTCCATATATTCATTTGTGCATGAGTGCAGTGCAGTGAACACCGGCACACCATTGACTTTCCCGAGGTGCTTCGGTACCTAGACCACAACTTTCAGCCTAAAACACCAAGCAGTAGCAAAGTCATGCTTACCTTGTGACTGTGGTCAACAACAAGTAGTTTCCCAGAGAGCATCGCTGAATACTGGTCCATCTCCGGCACATGAGAGTCGATATACTGAATATAGAACTGGCGGAAATAGTTTGGGGATGGTGTAAACCCTGCATAACCGTTACGGTCATCGAAGAGGCCGAATGGCTGGAACTTCGTTAGGTATGCCGTGAATGGAGTCTGTAATCGAGCAAGCACAGCTTCGAGGTACTGCTCGTGGAGTTTCTCATACCGACGAATATGATGGGTTCGAATCAAATTTGCGAACGGCGTCGGGCCCATCCCGTGCAAGAAACACGATCGCATCAATGCCACGACGCGATCAGTAAGCCCACCACGGTATGTGAGGTGGAAGTCAAACTGGCATGCTAGCGCACGGGGTAGCGCAGTGAGGACTCCAGGACTCCAGCTCGAGAATGTTTTCTTGCATTGGGCGTGGGCGCAGCGATAGCGGTATCCGATCACATATATGCAATGATCTACGTCCACTATGCGGCGTGGTGCTTTGGGAAAGCCATGGCTCCGAAGAAGGATGGGACTGCCATCTCCCTGTCGACGACCGGCAGCCGCACAGTTTGCGCACGGGATCCGGGGCCCAAGCAGATGCGGGAGCCATACAAAGTAACCAGGACTGTAGAAATCTCGCGGTTCGGGTTGGTGCTTACGGTCGGCCGTGAAGAATGCATACGGAGAGCCGTCCAAGAAGGTCCCGTGGTCGTAGCACGTCGGTCTCTTGGATGGGTTGCGTCGGATTTGGGCCTGCAGCTTCTCGCGCATATCTGCATAGTCTTGCAGCAGCCAAGTCGGCATTGCAGATCTCGCTGTGCGTGGTTGTGCACCACCGTCGCCATCTGCTTGGGGCACCGGTTCCTCGCTCTCGTCATCGTCAGGTATCGGGTTAAACTCATCCTGCTCTGTATTGACGCCTTCGCCCCCGGAGCCTAGGATATGATCTACATCCTCATCTTCATCCCAGTCCTCGTCATCAAATCCTAAGATGAAGTTAGTGTCTCGTTCTTGCTCTCCTGTGCTGTACACGCACCCTGCCAACCCTCACTTCCGAAAATGTCTGTACCGCTGCCATCTCCACTACCCAGACCTATCACATCCTCTACAGCAGCACTGACCGCCTCTACCGACCTCCCGCCAGGTAACAACAGACTGTGCGCAGTGGCTGGCTCACCTGCTTTGCTGGTGGTGCGGCCTACTGACACCGAATGATGCTGTCAGCATATCCAGCATTTTAAGCAGTCGCGAATACTTACCGTACTCTAGTTCATCAATATCTCGCATGCTTCCACCCAGTCCTGTAAGATCCAGCGAAGCTGGAGGGAGAAGGGACAATGCCCGTACTTCCCCGAGCTCACTCCGGTTCGGTCCTTCACCCATGCCCGCCACTTCGAATTGACCATCGCCAGGCCTATATATTTGCTCTTGCAGCGGGTCTCCATGAGGCTGCGAGCTCAGTGTTGGCGGCGGAACGGCTTGCTGCGTGCATTCGGGTGGTTCAGACACTCGCGGTGTAGGGACCAGACTAGGCGCACCACGGGACGGCGCAGCTTCGGTCTCCGAGTGCTGAGTAGGCTGGGAGTCTGATAGCTGGGAAGTTAGGTCTAAACATATCGCAAGACGTGAGTAGACGGAAGGAAGACGTGATGTGCATCAATTCTACCTTGCGAGATGGCTTCGGGCTGAAGACTGGAATTCTCTCCCAAAGAAGCGGTCCTATGACCTACTTAGATGTTGAGTAAATGGATTCATATGTGATAATGTATTAAGGGGCCCACTCACCGAACTGGCGCTGTTTCGGAGGCTGACCGTCCTTCCTCGGGCGACCTACATTTTTCGCGTTCGGTCCATTTTTAGATCCTTTCGGGCGTCCAGGACGCCGTCGTTGTGGAGCGCTGGGGTTCCCGTCATCGTCGGAGGCCATGCGTTGCGTGCGAGCGTGAATCGAAAAGCAGAGTACGGCAGAATTACAATGCTCTAGTACGCAGAATGCGGACTTACGCTCGAGCTTAGATGCCCGTGAGTTGCCACAGGCGTGAGACTAATCTCAAAGTCCGCACTATATTTCAAACTCAGTTATAGATCTATATGTCCACACCTATAGTATAACTGCCACGCCGAACGAACCTCTACACTGCCTACTACCTCTATCGACTATCGGTGCCATGGCTTTGCAGCCTTCCTTGCATCCGCTTATAATTGCTGGGAGATACGACGCCCCGCAGACGCTTGATATCTTCTGTAAGTTAACTACAAATGCACGGTGACCGGGCAGGACGATACTGATCTACTTATAGTGGACTATGTCTGCCCATTCAGGTAGGTGTAATGAAATCCTGAAGCTTTATATAATAAGTGATGTACTCTCGCCAGCGCCAAACTTGCGCTCGCCATCAACAGCGTCCTGAAACCTGCGCTGGATGCGGGTGGCAAGTACGAAGGCAAAGTAAAGGCCATATTCCGCCTCCAGGTCCAGCCATGGCATGCTTCGTCTACCTTCACACACGAAGCTGGTCTAGCTGTAAGCCCTGCCAAGTTTTACATTTTGGGCCCTTCTAACTGTTTCGTAGGCTGCCCGAGTCGCACCGGACAGATTCTGGGCTTTCTCCCTCGCTGTGAGCTACACCGATCATCAGAAGTTATTGAGGAGTGACTTACCATTCATTACAGCTCTTTAAGAAGCAGACCGACTTCTTCGACATACCCTGCTCGACCATGACTCCCCTCCAGATCCGAGAGAAACTAGCGGCCATTTTTAGTGAAGTGGCAGGGGAAGACAAAGTACCAGCTTTCAAGGAACTGCTCACCCTGAAGAACACTCCCAATGGTGGTGTCGCTGTCACCGACGACCTGAAGTACAATGGTGAGTGCCATCTTAAAGCCATGTGTTGTTTTGGCTGACAGGCACGGCAGTCAAGTTCTCGAGGCAGAATGGCATTCACGTCTCTCCGACAGTCCTCTGGGACGGGCTTGTGGCCAACGAGATTTCCAGCTCTTGGGGTGAGAAGGAGTGGACCGAGTTCCTCGCCGCCAAAGTAGTCGTCTGATTGCCCGGAAGATGCTGTGTAAGAGTGGGAATAGTGTACAGATAACACTGAATTGTACTTCTGTATGATGTACAGGATGACAGGCAAGTAGTTCCTGTTGCGTAGCCATGAGTCAGAATTGTAGTTGAAAGACATGGAATCAGCCTGGTGGTGTCGGGCAACGGCCAGGACATCGTAGACCTAGAGTGATAGATGCTACTGAACGGCATCTCCAAGCAGAGCGGTATGCTTGGTTATCTCTTTGCCGTGTTCATCATGGCTCTGAGCGGCATGCTCACATAAGGTCGAGTTCCAATCCTAGCCGTACCACCATCAGGCAAGTTCGCAGCCGTACTGTGACAACACGCGTCGCGCAATATAGCGTGACGTCACGCGTTCACACCTTGGCGAGCTTGATATACCACGGCCATCATGTGTTCCTCCTTGAGTTCACGCAGAAGCTGGGACGCGAAAAGATCAAGAAATCTGTTACACCGCGCATGAGCTCGGTGCCAGAAGTCAGTACACACAGAGCCACGACGTCACGCCTGAGGGCGGCTGCGTGTCAAAATAGCACTGTACTATTGTACAGGGCAAGTATCATGTATAGAGGCATGCCCTTCAAGCGATGGTGAAGGAAGCAAGTTAGTCTGGGCCCCGTAACATACTCTGCAGGACCTCTTTGGCCTTGAGTGCATTAGCCCTACCGCGACTCATCTTCATCACCCTCCCAACAAGTCTGTTGATCACACCAGAATGTCCCTTCTTCGCTGCAGCCGTTTCTGCAGGTACAGCCGCCATGGCATCTCGACACCACTGTTCCAGCTCAGACGATCCGCTATCACCGTCTGCAGGGAGCGCGAATAACGACATCTCTCGGGCGAGTTCGGATGGAAGAGCCGCACTACGCTGGTCGAGCATATGACGCAGAAGGGTCTTCGCTGACGTCCCTGCATGACAATGCATTTAATCATACCACATATCAGGGTGAGAAAGACCGCGCAGCGCACCTGTGATGCTACCGTTCTGGACGATATCAACGAGGTCGCCTAGTTGCTGGGTCGATATAGGATTCTCTTTGAAGGTCAGGTTCCGCGCCGCCAACTGCCCGAGTAAATCTTGCGTAATCCTACAAAGTCGTCAGATGAGAAGAGACAGTGCCGCTTCCCTCCTCACCAATTCACGACAATCTTCGGATTTCTGCCAATCGCCACAGCGTCAAAGTACACCACTGCGCCCTCACCGAGCTGACCATCGAAACCGACTTCGCGACCGGCGTCGACTGATGTCAGAACATCGACGTCCCGCACTGTGAGGCCTTGCTTCAAAAGGCGAGCTCGGGTTTCACCTGGTAATTCGGGCATCGTGGAACGTATTCGGTCTACGTATGACTAGATAGACAAGGTTTATCAAGTCAATAGAGTGCTCTTGGATAGCACTCACTTGGTCCAGTAATAGCAGCGGTAAGTTCGGATCTGGCATGTAGCGGTAGTCTGGGGCATCCTCTTTGCTCCGCAATGAGAAAGTTCTTGCCCCAGCTTCATCGAACCCGCGTGTCTCTTGCTGAACAGCTTCCCCTTTCTCAAGGAGCTCAATTTGGCGGAATACCTCGCAAGCTGGGTTGTTCATCAAAATTCAAAGCGAAAGCGATGAAGCTCATACATACCGATTGCCACTTGCATAAATTTCACGCTGTTTAGGTTCTTGACTTCACAGCGTGTACCTGAAGGTTCACCGGGGCGGTTTACCGAGACATTCACATCGCAGCGGAGAGACCCCTACGGAGGATTTCAGTTTCTGCAGCACTCCTGGATCCAACCTCAGAGTCAGAGCCGCTCACCTGCTCCATGTTGCCATCACTGGAGCCCACAGAACGCAAGATCGACTGTAGTGTACGTAGATACACGCCTGCCTCCTCGGGTGAGCTGTAGCATATTAGCTGTCGTCTAGGTAAAATGGAGAACTCGACGGACCGCATATCAGGTTCCGAGACAATCTCCATCAGGCCCGTCCCAGCTCTATTCAGATCGATCATTGACACTCTTCGGCGCGCATCAAATGTCGATTTCCCAGTGTCCTGGTGCGTGTTAATAAGGCCCACAGCCGCCATAGCGCTGAACATCAGATACCTGTTCTATCTGTATCTGCTTGATACGGACTAAGCGACCAGTCTCCAAATCGAGATGGCCCCCCATCGCGACCGGCGCTGCTCCAGCAGTGTAAGTGAACTATCAGCGGAGTCACACTGTCCCGCTCACCATAATGCTGGGTTATTTGGTAACCGGCTGGTATGTCGGCGTAGAAGTAATGTTTCCTGTCGAAGGCTGAACGGCGCTGTATTTGAGAATTCAGAGCAATCGCTGTCCGTAGAGTGAGGTCGACGCATTTCGAGTTCAGTTTCTATCATGTTCAAGATCATTCTCCGGGCACATTTGCATAGCCAGGGACAACATACAGGTAGTGTGCCGGGGAACGCAGCATCATAGGGGGAAACGCAGGTATTGTGTGATTCACTAGGATCCGATGTCAAGCTATCTTGAATAATGCATTTCTTCAAGCTCAATATGGCTGTTAAAACTACAAAATATGGTGCGTACCAGAGAATAATTTAGAGCGCGACTTGATCTGAGCATGCACCTCAAGACCGACTACCACCTCCCAACCAGGCCATCTACGATCCGTACCACCTTCGCCTATGGTAGAGAACAATCGAGTACGAGGGAGGACGCGTCTGAGCTGCCAACCCCCGCGCATAGGGTCGAAGGAATGAGCAGACCTGCACTGAATTCTATTCTTAGACCAGGCCGCCACAATGTGCGTCGAGCATTAATGCCTCTCTTCTTTCCCTTGCGCCCTGACAAATTGATACTCGTGGAACAAAAGACTTTGCATCATATTGTAGTACAGTACAGTCTTGCGTACAGTACAGACGGGAATATAGGATACGGAGAACGCAGGATTCAAAGCGACACAAGATCAGATTGCCCAAGGAAGGCTAGGGAGTGAACGGGAAAGGTTCCTGTCTCGAAAGAGAGTCCCTGTAGAGTATCAAGTAATAATAGTTAACCAACGGGAGTGGAAATGCCGACTTTGAGATATAATTATGGCACAAAGGCCGGAGCGCTCCTATCAGGGGATAGCTAGCTTGAATGTAACAGCATACTTCGTGGCCCATAATGCAGACCGTAGAAAGGATACAATGGTTTTACCGAGACCGCTATACAGCCGCTGGACTTGTTGCCACGGCCACATTTTCACCGTACGGTAATTGAGGGGATTTGACGTCGGCGGGGTCCTTGAGAGCTAGACCAGGCGGGTTTACCGAGGCGACCTGAGGAGCCGATGCTGACGTGACCAAATAGCCGTTTTCAGGAGGGTTGACTATACCAGGCACTGCTGTAGCTGCAGCTGTTGACTCAGAAGTGAAAGATGACCTGTCAAAGAGGTGATTCGACATGCAATCGGGGACTCTGGTAGACTGAGCGGAGGTGACAAACCGGCGCTTCTTGTTCTTCGGCATATCCGGACCATTTTTGCCAGGGGGCTTTGACAACAGGCAGACCAATTAGGAGGCTTCATGCCTGGGGTGGAGTCATAACAGCCACACACCTTTGATGGTTTGGGGCGCTTCAGTGTTGAGCGTGGTTGTCGCTCGCCCTCGTCGAATACGATGTCCGGCAAAGCAGAGCTTGTACGGTTCAGATAGAACTCAGGCAAGGAATCGTCAATGCGAGCCAGACCTTTTGATATGTCGGACGACGATGCCCATTTTAGTTTCGTCAAACTTGTCCCACACTTTCACGAGCTTCACGAACTCAGTCGTGGGGTATGATATGTCCAGCTTGCGAGGGCCGACCATGCCAGCTTCGAAAGGGTCCAGTGTGAGTCCAAGTGCCAAGAGTCCAGAGGTATGCCGCCAGCGGACGCACGTTGCTTAGGCTCGATAGAAAGGCCGATGTAGAAAGCCGTAGACCACACAGAACTAGTGCCCTCCTTGCCTTCTATGTCTTCTTTCTTGCGCTTCTTGATGGCCTCGGAGATCTCACCTTGAGCAACTGCACGCACCTCATCTTCAGAAAGGCAGTACGAGACTTGCTCAAACCCTTTGATGAAAGGATGGGCCAGCGTCAAGGAGTCCACATATTCGAGCTTCATTACCAACTGTCGTATTCGGGATTCAACCGTACCGGCCCTGGAGCAGATATTGTATTGTTAGTCCTCACCAACTGAAGCGTATAGGGAATACCATTTGATCTGTAAGTCTTGACTGCCCGTAGATGCAATGATCTGCAAGTAATACCGATACTTATGAAAGAAGTCGTGTTTCGCGAACAACTCTTTCCAATTTGCACTGCCCACGATCACCTTGTCAACGATGTCGGCACCTAGGTGGTCGTCAGTCTAACATGCATATGGCTCATATGAAGGCACCCAACCTTTCTTGAACTCTTCGGTGATGATCATCTGCGTCGATGCAGTTACATTATGAGTGGCGCACATCGAAGGATAAGCTGGGGTTATGATGGGCATGCGATGTGCCCGGTCCGCTGGATACAACTAGCACGCGACCTTAGTTGTCACGTCCGAGACAAAACAGGACGGCAAGATACCTTGGGATTCCACACTCGGACGTTGAGCGGTCCATCCTCTATTTGCTTCAGTAGTACCGGTTGTGGCCATGACCTGGATGAGTTCAATGAATAAGCAACAACAAACAGGCGAAAGCTATTTTACCGACCATTGATACATGATGATGAAGAATCTGCTGACGATGGCTCCTGCAATGGCGTTGGGGTATAGTTGACATATTCGAGCTACTAGCATAGCCCAAGCGACGCCACCCAGGAAACCGTTAACATTGGAATAGATAGCTCTTCCTACAAAGGCAAGCCAATCAGACCGGGAAGAAGATGCATGCATACGAGTGACGCACGTTGAGCCCAAAGCTTGATACAGCGCAACGAATCTCGAAAGACGCCCACATTCGGCACCAGACGCAAAATCTCGTCGGTTACGCGAGACCCGTTCAGACTTCGAATACATCGCTCGTCCAGACTCCGCAAGAGGTTATCGTCCCGCAACGACAGGTCGTCCGGTATCGACGACAGAGTGAGGCGGGCCATCAAAAGATCGATAGGGATCCCAGAGACCTTTATCTTAATAATAGGCACGAACGCCTCCGGCACACCCTGTAAAAGCAGCTCGTCGGACTCCATACAGTGCGAGGCAAGAAAGCCGACGCACAGAAACTTCGGTAACACCCTCCGCGTCTCGTAGCAATTTCTCAAAGACATCGAAGAAGTCTTCGCGGGATACATGTTTCGGTACAACGCATAAGGTATCGATATCGCTACCTGGCCCGTGTACGCCTAATCGGTATGAACCAAAGGTGAAGATCTTGCCACCAGCGGCCTCCGCAGCGGCTTCAGATAGCCCACGATCCAGAGATACTTGCTTGACGAACTTTCGCACTAGCGCGGCGAGGCGACCCAGTACAATTTCCCTGCCGAGCGAAGGGAGAGAGTAGTTAGGCTTCGTTCCAAACGCGCTCTGGTCCAAGAGTTATGAAAGGGTATAGAGGTGCAGCCAGCGAGTATATCTTCGGCAGAAGCTAACAGGAACGCCTCCAGGTCATAGTGGCAGACCTGCGGTCTCATCGAACGCGACGGTGATCGTAAGGTTAATATGTCAACTCTACGCACCTCAGCCGGGCCTCCTCTTCACTCTCAAACGTTCCTTGTCGCCGTAGCTCCTCCATCAAGGTCGCAGTCACCTCGTTCTCTCGTTCACTAGATTCCGCCGTCGAAATCGGGGGAGTAACCCCCAGATATCTACGTACACGTCAGACCTCGAAACTCCGAACCATCGGCTCTTTCAAGACAGCCTTACCCATTCGTCGATGACATATCTCAGTCCAGACGGTGAAGTGGCAAGAAGCTGTAGAGAGTAGAGACAAGCCACTCAGTCTGTGTAAGCCTCAATGGTAGGCTGCAAGCGGTGTCGGCATTCGCCGGCGGGCAGCCGAGTGTACCGCGTACGCTCGAGTGTAGAAAAGGCTGCGCGCTCAGATCTCAGAAGCCCCGAACCGTACGGTGAAACATGCGTATAGAACACATGCTCGCATCAATGAGGCTAGTATATGATGTTATACAACTACACATTACAAGACACTAATGTTCACGGAGTCTAGGAAATATAGATAAGCGTAGTAGCCGTCCACAACAGACACGTCTAAGCCTTCACTCGTGTAAATGGGGACACAATGTACAGGTGCAGGAAAGACAATAAATGGCACAGAGAATGGAGAGGACCCGGGTATTTACGCACGAGTGTACAGATGCAAGGGTAGAGCCCTACAGCCACTCCTTGCTTGCCATATACTCCGACCTTCTGAACCTGGATCGGGGAGCGGACCGGCTGATGGCCCACTTGCGAATGAACCAGACTGCAACCGCAAGGACCGCTACACCGGTGATGACGCCGATTACAATGCCAGCCGTACGTCCGGCTGAAGAGCCGCGGCCAGACGGCACAGTAGAGGGCTCTGGGACACTGACAGGGATGGCGGAGGAGCTGGGATTGGGATTGCCACCGAAAGGCCAGTAGTCGCCACCATTTGGTGGCATGACGCACGTCAGTGAATCGCCGTCTGGCACGGAAGAGAAGTCGAACTGCGTCGTCGACGACGAGATGGTGTTGAAGTCAATGACGAAAGGGGCGGGATTGGGAGTCTGATCCGACGAACTGCAGTTAGGTCCCCTGGACCCAATGAACGACGTGTTGCCGACAAGGGTGTTTTGCTCCACCGTGAAGTTACGGGCGGACGTCATAGCAATACCGTAACCAAATGCACCGGTGAGCTGATTGTTTATCACGATTCCGGACGTGCTGACATTGTTCTTGTAGCGATCCCCAAACCAAGTGCGAGGCCCAATGGCGATGCCGATCCTGATAGCAGAATTTTGTTAGACCAGGGTATTTGTTACGGTGAGAAGACCTTACTTGATGATCACATCCTCAGAGTTGGTGCCTTTCGAGTCACTATCTTCGTCCACGGTGTCGGTTGCGAAGCCACCGGCGATTGTGTTGTTAGTTACGACCACGCCTGTATAATCTCCTTGCCATGGGTCGTAGTCTACCATGTTAATGCCTCCTAGTAGCGTTTGCTAGAGACAACAATTATCAAATGGCCTGGAGAGACGGTGACAATGTATACTCACGTTGTGGATCCAGATGGTATTGTTTTCAACCCTCGTGCCGGGAGCACCAAACAGGACGATGCCGCCGTCGGTAGGATTGTCGATCAAGTTGTTGAGGACGAAGCTGTTAGCGCAGGCCATACTGATACCATCGGCCCACTGCTGAAACTCGTCTGATCCACACGGTCCAATATCGTTGTTCTTGACAGTGGCATTGTTGCACTTGAGACCACCTTCCTGGACATGCAAGCACGACCAGCTGCGAGGATCGTATGACCTCACGTATTCAATGAGCTGCCCGGAGTTGGCGCCACCCATCTCAATATTGGCACCGCCATTGGTCGGAGGCGCACCGAGACGCGTCCCGTTAATCTTGAAGGTATGCGTAAGAAAATGCACCAAGTCAGGAATTTGTACTAACCTGAATGTTCCGTAGTTTTACACCACTGCATTTAGGGCATGTACCGTCGACGGCCGTCGTGTGTCCCGTACCATTAAAGACGGGTCCGTCAACAACAAGGGTAGCACGATCGTCTCCAGTCGGGTATCCCTGGGTACTAATCTCCTGGTTGGGTGCGGCGAACAGGATAGGCGCAGTGATGATGTATTGTCTTCCAGGGCAGAGCGACAAGACATAACCGTCTCCGGAGGAGTTGAGGGCTATATTCATTCGGTCCGTGACAGTGTTTGCAGGATCAGGATCCACGCAAGAGTCATCTCGTGCAAGAATGGGTTCTCGTCTACTATATGCTAAGCGCCAAATGACTTTTCTCGAAATGGTAAGCATACCTCTCAAGCATATACTCCTCTCCTGGATGTCTTCGATGGACTCCAGAGTCCTCAGACAGATGAGCGTAAGTCGTTGCAGCCGATAGAAAGAGTGTAGCTAGGGTGAGGGTGAAACGAGAGTGCATGGCGCCCAAGTCGATACGCGACGGACGCGATAGTCTGTTCGGCGAAGTCGGGGATACAAATGTCTATAACAACAAGAGGAAATACCAAGAGAAATAGGCTGCAGAACGGTCCACCCAGTCTGGGTCGAGAAAGGGGGAGACGCTCGAGGGGGGTAAGAGACAACCTGAGAAGCGACGCCCGTCTGAGATATGAGTGGCGGTTTTTGCCTATTTTGCCGTATGTCAAGATTCGAATCCCGCCCCGTAGTGATGATATCTGCTTCTTTCGGCTAGCCGCGGACGCTGCCTTCGACTCTTCGTTGTCGAGCTCTGCGATGTTGAAGAGGTCGCTGTGAGTGACAGTGCGGAAGAAAGGAGGGTTATCGGTCTGAAGAGACCGTAGTATGGGGCTTGGCCATGCCGAGAGTGACGTTCTGACATATTGTTAGACGCACTCGCGGCTGTGATTGATTCGCTCTCTGGAACGCCTTACTTTCAAGACCACAGACCGAATATCTGAGGCGACGACTGCTGGAGAAGTCTGGTACGTTTGCGTAAATTCTGCAATGCGATATACTTCGAAGATACATGAGCAGGCAACCATGTCGATACCTCCGGAACGCGGCTCGTCTTCCATTCATTCTGACAGAGCGCTCCTCGACGCCTCTATCAGCACTGCGTGCTGACAGATACCTGCAAGGTCTCCTTATCCCCATCCGAAAGTCCGCCGCAAGGAAGAACGTGCCATGGCTGATTAGACCCAGCTTGGCGGCTGAAATGCACTATCCAATTGGTTCTGGATGACATACCAAGCAAGGCGACAAGCGACATACAGAAACATGCTGCCGAAAGCTGTGCATGGATCCGAGAACCAGCGATCTCGATGGCCTACAGCAACAACGAAGCGCCGTATGTACACAGCACTCCTCTCGTTTCTACTCGTTATACGCGGTGCCGGAAGAATATCCATATAGATTCACCACGTACACAGCAGCTCCGAGCTAAAGCTGGACTCACCCGAGGAAGACGTCCATGTATCTTCCCATCCAAGCCACTGCACCGAGCTATGTATGACGTACATCTAATATGCGCGCTTTACGTTCCGAGAACTCATTAATGAACCCGAAATCCTTCAACGTGTTCAACACGAATTGATACACGATATCGTCCGTACGCAGCCGATTTCCCATACACCCATCATAGCAAACTCTTCGACATAGGTAAGCATAGAGCCACATTCAATCATTTAAACATGACTGTACCTGTTCGAAGCCTCAAGGCCTCATGGACTGCTTCTCAGCCTACTCCGTTACACAATCGCGTTACTCATGTAACGTTGTAGGTCCATATTTACACCTGCATCCAGACGCTCAACTTATCGATGCCTCGCATGTCGCCATCGTCGCGCGAGCCACTGAGGTAGGCCATCACAGTACATTACTACCAACTGATTGTTTGAGATGGGTTGTGGCAGGCCACATGCGGGGGGAGACCTGCCTCCGCTACCCGCGTTCAAGTCGCCAGAGATCGAGAGGCAGGTGTTTACGCACCGCAGTCTTCACGGTCGCCCGAGCCATTTGTTCGAAGACTCCCCGGAAGATCCTGCTCCAGACAATGAAAAGTTAGTGAGTGTTCAGGAGAGGGTCTGAGACTCAATACAATCGTGTACCTTCACCTTTAGACTGGAACATCAAGGAGATGCGGTCTTGTCACTCGTCGTAACGGATCTGATGCGTGAAGAGTACCCTTATCTGCGCGTGGGCCCGTCCACAGTAAGCCGTCCCTACCAATCTTATGCCGCAGACATCTTGACTGCGAAAGATAGAAAGTGCGCTCCTTAGTCGTGACCAACGCTGCTGTGGCGGCTATGTGAGTGGACATGCGGAGAGACACTCCTCGGACCACTCACATTGCCCGCCTGAACTAGCTCCCAGAGGTACAGACTGTCCGATCGTTTACGGCAGCACATCGCGCAATCCGTCGCCCTTCGAGCATCTGCCAGAGTACAAGGTATGTGGGTGCGGCTTGGTGGCCAAGATGAGTTATTGACTGACCTTGTATATTGCAGCTGACTTGTTCGAGGTCTGCATTCCTGGAGTCCTGCATTATGACAGATGACCTAACTGCATGCCTAAGCACAGGCCTATGTGGGAGGCCTCTACATCGACCAGGGCATGGACGCGGTGAAAGCTTGGTTAAATCCGTTGCTGCGGCCATACGTCCAAGAGGCCTACGATGTAGTCAAAGAGGAACACTCGACAATACCTCCGGAAGAGCTGCCTTCCACTCCCGAGTCTGAGGATCAAAACAGCAACAGCCAGACCGAGCTGGTATCAAGTGACAACCCTTCCGAGGCACGCCCGCCCCGCACAAGGGTAATATCCCCACCAACAGTAGGCCACCTGTCGCTGTTCAATCAGCACATTAACCGGCAGGACAAAGTCGTTGAATGGGTCTACAACTATCTCGGTACACGGACAGCACCTATGTGGGCGGCCCACGTCACGTTAAACGGAGAGTCGTTGGGCATCGGAACGGGGAGAACTAAGAAGCTCGCGAAGGATGCTGCTGCGAGGATAGGTCTAGACAAGATGGGTGTTCATGTGCCGGACGTGAATCAGGGTATGTGAGTTTCTCCCGTTCTTGGCACAACGCTTGGGTTCTCACAGCTTGGAGTAGCGAGACTCAGAGCTCTCAGAGGCGCGATGCAGACGTTCAGGAGGTTTAGAGCGACAGCGCTCTTGAGAATAGGGAGGTGATCTGGATAGCTTGAGAATCTATGATACATTGATACACGGTGTATGCGCGACAAGTCTGTTCTTTCGTGTCATTACCGGACCGTGCTGGGTCATGATAGCAATCTCAAACACATACAATAATTATACGACATTTTGGCCTTTCCACTCATCACAGCTCCGATGTCGACCTTTGCTATCCCTTCATAAGCGAGGATCTCTGATACGTCCAACTCGATCCACAGGAGGGGCACCCCAAACGAAGGTCTTTGTGCGAGGGTCCAGTAGACGGGGGAAGCGACTGTCCAGATATCTTCCAATGAGGCCTCTCGGAGCTGGTGAAAGAGCGAGTGCAGGTGGAACAAGGACTGGGGTCGGGTCCGACGCCGTCGCCGCCACCACTGAAGTTTCTTGAGCGTTCATCGCCTTCTCTGAAGTCCGCGGAGCGTTCAATGCCCTTTCCTCCGCCAGGGCCTTCGCCTGTTCGTCAACGTCGTCCAACGCGTCTTGATCGACGGCGCGCATAGAATACCACCAGATTCCCGTGGCGAAAGCGCCGATAATTATGCCAGTGAGAGCATTCCGTGTGCGGTACGGCGCGCGAGCGCGTTTTAGTCCTGGAGACATGCCCTAGGTGATGTTCGGAACAGTTCAGAGAGGCACTAGGGTGTTGAAGCTCTCACATAGCCTTTGGGACGATAGGATCGTTCGGCTGCTTTTCTATTGACATATGGACTCGAGGCCGACATGGTGGGCAATGACATGCAAGGCAGAGGCAAGAACGCTTCGGTAAATGCCGTACTCATGCAGAATATCTAAAATTCGATAATGTCTCAATTCTAAGATTTAGGTGCAGCGTAAGGATATGCAGTCATATATTCTCAATCGCAGTTGAGGCAGGCTTGAAGTAAGCCAACGAGCGACTTCAGGTCAGTACGGTAGAGAAAAACAGGTCTGGTCCGTTTCGAGGCCATGGCTATGCATGTGGAGGCAACTCACGTCCCAATCTAAGGACAGGCTATTATGAGCCGATCCAGCAGCACTCACTGACCTCCTCCAATGCCCATATTCCTTCCGGTGCAAGATCTGAACGAGTGCGGCAGCGGTACTGAAATCTAGACAGAAGACATGCATTTATCCATCCTATGGCCTTTGAGTTTACTCGGCCTTCTTTCCCTAAAGCGATGGAAGCAAATGAGTATCCTTTCGCCAGTTAAGAGAATATTATGCGTACCATGACCATCGTGTACGCCCCGTATACAGTGGCCGCCATGCCGACCGAGAACAGGGTGTAGTAGGACGCTATCCCGATATGAAACGCGAGTTCCCGAGGCCAACACCATAGACGTACCCATGTAAATGTTGGACCGCGGCAGACGGTAGTACAACGGCACATGGGAGCGCTATTGATGCATAAGTAACAAGCTGAACGACGAAACCAATCACGCACCTGCACCAGCTTCTGGCGCTCAATGATGTGGTAGGGCTCTGGACATCAAGAAATTGTCACCAGCTGCTCATCCCAGAAAGCTGGACATTACTGACTGTTCACAAGAGCGCCGAACATTGTGGAATGATTATTTCAGAGTACTCTAGACGTCGCCACAGGCGGTACAGTCGAGGTTGAGCTGATGAGCGGAGTTCGAACGCCGCTCTCTCCCGGTGGCTTCCGACAACAATCTCGACCGCGCGCCATGGCTGAACGCGTCCGCCAACGAGTATGCACGCGTCTTTCCTCTCTGCACGCAGCTCAAAGGGGGCCTCTATGAATTCTAGGGCATCAGTATATGTCGGCCAATAGTCTATGGCAATACCGCGACGGTCTTGACTCAGGAAGAGAGGAATACACTGAGCTCGCCCGATCATACGCACAGATGGACAGTGGCCGTGCGGAGCGCTGCGTCTGCGCCGGATTCTGACATCGTTGGAGGCGCTGACGACCTGAGCTATTTCATAAAGCGTGTCACCTTCAAGCTCCATGAGACATATCCGAACCCTACTCGGAGTGAGTGGCTTGCGTCCTATCGAATAGTGATACCCAGCATGCTGATGGATGCAGATATGGACAAGCCACCTTTCGAGGTCACTGAAACTGGCTGGGGCGAGTTCGACATTCATATCCGTATCACCTTCGTGCCAGAATCTGGGGAGAAAGCTATCTCCTTCTACCACCATCTGAAGCTTCACCCATGGACCGTGACGACAGAGCCAGAAATCCCGCCTCTAGAAGAGGCACTCAAAATGGGTCCGGTGCACTCCTGGCAGTACGACGAGATTGTCTTCAACGACCCCTTCCAATCCTTCCTCCAAACATTGCTTGCACACCCGCCGACGCCACTTCCGAAGACGAAGCGGAAGCCAGTCCCCTTCCACGCGGCCAATCCAGGATCATTGGAAGCCTCCAAAGGCGGCGTCCCCGAGTTCACGGCTGCAATGGAGAAGGAGGAAGCTGAGCGACTGGAGAATGCTAAGCAGGCTGTCATCGCCGAGACCGACAAATGGAGGAACATACTCATCGAGAAAGAAAAGGAGCTGGAGAAGCTAAAGAGACAGCTCGAGCTATAGCTGTTTTTCGTCGCATCTGTGATGTTGACTAGTATACTATGTTGTTGTTACAATATGATACATCCTTGACTGCACTATAGATACACTGGGAAATACTAGATGGAACAGATGAAGGGGAAACTAAGTAAATGACGGGCTTAGACTACTAATGCCAGGCGGCCCATCCCTGATACATCCTTGCCTATGCGGCGATAGATCCGTTAATATGGCTTGCTTGCGAGTTATAGAACTAGAAGACTCACTAAGTTAGTAGGATCGCTGGCTTCCTGAATCACCATCTGCACTAGACTGCTCGTCGAGGTCTCTTTCTCAGGTCTCTCTCTGCTAGTAGTGTAAATGCCCTTCAGCTTCTTCTCCAGAGGAGTAAGGAGGATCTTGGCTGCCGTTCTCATGTCCACGGATTCCTTAACCGATGCTGCGTTCTTCTCCTGCGAGCGAGGCGTCAACGTCGGCCTAGAGATGGATACCAGGTACTTACGAGTTTGCGCTTCTCGTTCTCAAAGTCTTGCAGAGGATCATGGATGAACGCGTCCAACACGCTCATCAGGGTATCCTTGTTGTCCCGCAGGAGCTGCATGATAATCTCACATGCGATGCGGAAGACACCTATCAATTGTCAGCTTCCGACTATGTGAGTCCATGATGCTCGCATACCTTCAACGCCAGTGACCCCAAAGCCGTCCACAATGTTCTGGGTAAGCCTAAAAGGCACCCTCTCTGGTACATCGAGCATCTTTCCCTGCACAATCGTCAGTTCCCTTGCATATTCCGGACGGTATCAACGGACCAACCTTGTCGAACAGACAGTTCAGGTCGACATGCACGACATCGCCGGAGTTAACGTCGAGCAGTATATTCTCCAAATGCCTATCTCCAAGTCTGTATCCGTGGTTAGCAGACGTACTTTGTGAAGAAGGAACAGACGCTGACCCGAGGATGAATCCCACCATCGACATGACGGCAGCAGTTCTACCGTATGTTGATCTCGCTGCTAGCCAGGTCGAGGGTTCTGGAAATGTCTCAATGAACCACTCGTGGAAGACCGGCGGATACCTGTACGCAAGTATAAGTTGGAGTTCCGCGGTATGACCAGGGAGGAGCTTACTTTGACAAGACCTCCTTCTGGAAGATCTCCGTCGCTTCCTTGTCATTCAACTGCTTCATCCTAGAGTAAGAATCTGACATCCCAGCGTCCTGACTCTTGCTTGAGTATATAGTTAGTTTACATAGAAGCAAGAAAGTCTGACCCAAGCTTTGATGTCTTTGCCGTCATACAGCTTGATCAAGACGGACCGTATCGGTACAGTATTGGGCACCCATTGGATAAAGCCGCATTGCTCATTGAGGGCGACGACACCATATGTACGGATATCTGACCAGGACGCATCAGTGCGAGGGCTGGCATTCAAAATTAGGGACATACGCAGTTGACGACGACGAGATTCGGGTTTCGCCTTCAGGAGCTTATTGATAATAGCATCGAAGTCCATCATGCGTGCATCCTTCCGGAGGTCATCTTTTGGCTTTCCAAGGAAGACGTATATTAGACCGTCACTACCTCGAATTGTGATCTTCTTGGGTTTCGCCAGGGAACGCATAACCTCCACCTCCTCCTGGAAGTCTGAGACCAGCGTGCGTGATATGTCCATACTATGTTACGACTCGCATACCTTGAAACGTGGGCGGATCCACGGGGAACGGCTGGTGCCTGGCTTCTCTAGCAGAGGTGGAGGGTAGATTGGCAGTCAACGACCCTTGCAACGGGATGACCAAGCGAGATGGCATCATGCGACGGAGAGCCGGGAACTTCTTGAACATACTGAACGTTCGCTCGTCTCCATGCGGCTCGTGCTCGCATAGGTTCAGGAGTCCTGAGATCATGGCTTCACATTCGTTGATCAAACCAGGCACCTCGTTGCGAGAATTTCCAGGGTTGTTCTGTATGACTTGTCAAGCGAGGTTAGGAGACAAGCAAGACGACTTACTCGGAGTTTGTTGAGGATGTCTTTGCCCCGAGCAGCCCTCTGTGATTTCGTGGACTTCACAACGGCGATGAACAGCCAGAGAGCTTGCTTAGGATACTCTTGAATTACCAAGGCAATCAATTCGGACAGAACTTTGTAAATATCTTTGTTACCATGCCCGACCCGCGACACGATCTGGGGGAATGCCGTATACCACTAGCAAAAGAAGATCAGAAGGATCCAAGGCAGCAGACAGACGTCGCCTACTTTGTATGCGGGAGCTACTCTCATCGCCTTCATGACTTCATTGGTTAACTTGGTCAGATTATCGGCATTTATCACCTTCTCCTTTTCACCCAAGTCCAGCCACAGCGTCAACAGACGAGGGACTGTCTGGTAGATGTACTTTGACCCATAACGGATAGCTCTGGAGTAAGACTTCATAGTCTGATATATCATCCTGAAGCCGCTGTGACATGTATTAACCACCGAGAACTAGTGCTTTGCTATGATGCCACGAACCGAGTTTTATGCTCTTTGCCCGGGAGTGCCTTGTAGCACTCATCATGAAATCGTCCAAGGTAGAATTGGCCACTTTCCCACCTGCACTCCAAGGTTATTTAGATTGTTTGCCAGCATTCTTGCATTACTTACTTTGGCCACAGCTCAGTAGCCTTGGTGAACGTTCTAGACACGACATGGAGGTCATATCGGTCGCTCTCGTTCATCCATCTAGCCAAAAGAGTTCGGGCCTATATGGCACTCATCAGCAGATCGCGGTACTGGAAGAGAATGCATGATGACCTTAGCCTTAGCCTTCCTTGTATCATCCTTGGGATCATCTTCCTCCGTCAAATCTATGACATCTTCCCCTGAAAGCTGTTGGAGATTGACGAATCTTTCGAGTTCTTGTAGAGCGCGCAAAGGCTCCCCGCTTGCTTTGGTGAGTTTGGCACCTTCGGAAAATGCGAATGGAGTATGGAACTGCTGAGCCTGTAGGACAGCGCTGTAGGCGGTCTGCCAGTAGCTGGCTTTCCTAGCGATTTTTGCGCTCGACACCCACGACCGGCCGATCTCGGCTTCGATTAATTTATTACGTTTTTCACTGCAGACATAGTCAAAGGATGCAGGATAAAGAGTACTAGTGTCCTACCTGAAGAGAGCAAAGGCAGTACGTCGCATACTCAAAATCGATTCCCGCGCTCGGAACGTCGGTAGCGTGGCGTCCAAGCGAGTATAGAGACGCTTCGAGAGAGTGTTCATCAAGATGTCGCCTTGTTCGCTGGTGCCCCGCTCCGCCTGCGATAAAGCTTCATTGATGACTTCAAGCTCATGTATCTTGTGCAAGTCGAGCACGGATTCGTATGCTCTCTGGTACCCTTGCGGGCCGGATGTCGTAAGAACTGAGCCTAGGAACATACGCGCTTGAGTCAAGGATGAAATCGTATTCTCGGAGTCTTTGGTTTTCATCGCAAGAAGGACCCGAGCAATCGCAAGCCGCGGGGTTTCTTCAGAGCTGCGGTCAGCTACTATTCGCACCTCGTCCCAGTCGCCCACCATCCATGCACTCTCGGCTTGGAATCCATCAAGTTTGTCTTGCCATTCCGGATGCTTAGTTAGGACACCCCTAACATGTGTTCGCAGAGTATCTAAGTGTGATTGAGGCACGGTGCACACTCTCAAGACGTGTATCTTACCATGATGACCTAGATTACGCAGACACCGCAGGAGACCCAAATGAGAGTCAAGATCGTGGGGCTCCTGCTGTAGCCTGACTTCCCAACAGCTTTGAGCAGACGTCCAGTGGCCCATACTCTCGTGTTGACGTATCTGATGCTCGAGGGATGGTGAAAGGATGAGGGTGGAGATACCCTCCATACCATCCGGTTCATCCAGGTTTGCATAGATCTCGTGCAAGTTCTCGTAATATTCCTGGAGATCTGTGGTGCAGACATTGCGTTCTCGCATCTCTACAAGCTGACGTTCGAAACTCATCAGAGAGCGGGCGAAAGCTTTGCATTGAAGTGCAGCCTTGGCCATGAGACCTTGATCGATACTGCTCAGGATTGAGACAACCCGGAGAACATGGTCCTCTGAATCGGCCTCGGCGGAGTGTATTCGTGACCTCCGAGTATCTGCCTTTCTTCTGGAAATATCTTGCCGCATCAGACGCACCCATTTACTAAGATGGTCCATTAAGCTGAACACAGCCTAATGGTAAAAAACTGAGAAAGTATTACTGGCAACGATGAATGCATCGCTCACCTGAGCGCTTAAGAGTTTCTTGTCGATAGAAGACGTACTCACTGGATTGACCAAGTCTTGCAAGACCGCAAGAAGTTCCGACCGGATGTTCTGCGCTTCATTACCGTTCCCTGACACGAGATTATTGACAACAAGGTGGGGTAAAAGGTTGTGAGCTACAGCGACGTCCTTGTTCCGCACTGCTGATCGAAAGACGCCGAAGATACGTTGAGCGGACGTTCCCGAAGTCCTTGCGATAAGATACGCAGTCCACAACTGGAGCCACTCTCTGTATGTCGCCTTATGATGGTAGATAGGATGCTGAATCTCCGGTAGAGGCCGTTCTTGTAAGGTGTAGCGCGCCTCTAGTAGAGGGGTTACAGTCTCGAGGATGTGTTTTGGTAGACTGTTCCAACGATTGCGGACCTTCAACGGAACAGAGCCCGCAGAGCCAGCGCCTACTAGAGCCGGCGTGAACTTACAAAACCGAAGAAGTTCCTGGATTGCATATGCGAGGTGGCCCTGGTACTTGATATCACTGGTGGAGCGAAACGCGCCTACCAGAACGTCTTGTATAAGATGGATTGTAAAGGCGACAGCTTCGTTCTCGTCTTGATAGTTATTCAAGACAAATATGCGAGGATCATTATGGCCGAGTTCGAATCTGTCCGGATCCAATGCGCCCAGGATTCCTACACATTCGTACGCAAGAAGACGGATTGACTCGACATCTTCTCCATCGCGAGCAGCGTTGTCTAAGAGAGTCGACATCGCCTGTCCGATCAGAGGATCAAAGACATCTCCAGACGCCATCGTACGTATGAATTCGGTTTGTGCGGATGACAGATAGTGCTTCAGCTCCTTCATGGCCTGCACAGCAACCACTAGGTTGTCGCTCGAAGACCTCTGGAGAAGACGAATGAAGGTTGCCTTCGGCGTAGACTGTCTTCGGACCTGCATCAGCCGTTCTTGCAGAGGAACCAACTCGGGGACAGACGACATGTCAGCGACATCCTCCAAGTAATGGTCGAGGCTTTGTCCCAAGTTGACTACGATGTGACTTACACACCGTATTGCAGAAGTCCGGGCTGAGTCGGAGAAACTCGACCAAACTGACACAAAGGTAGCTGTTGTCGGGCCAACAAAAGGTCGGACATCTTCCGCATTGAGAGTCGTCAGGAACTTATACCAGCTATCAAGAGTGGCATCAGAAAGCTGAGTGACGCCCAACATAGTCTGCATAGTGGCCATAATCTGGTATGCGTGCTTTGTAAGACCGTTATAGCGTCGAAGACATCGTGGGCATACCTGAGGAGCGACATCGCTGACGGAGGGCCCAATCCGGATAATAACGGCACCAAGACTGCGCAAAATCTGCCGCTTCGCTTCTAGTGATTTTTTCCCTTGTACCTCCTGTAACATCTCATTCATGTGCGTTATGATGCCCAGTATGTGCCTCTTGAGGAAGGCAGCCAAATGCTCGTCACTGGACGAGAGACTTGCTCTTACACTGAGCTGTAAGGTCTGCTCGACTTTCTGAAGAGCTCGGAGTCCCTGTAAAACATATGAATCGACGCTTTACGAGTAATGCAGTTTGCCTTACCAGGGCCGCCTTATCTTCATTTTCGTCACCCATTACGATGATGAGATCTGCTAGCAGAGGAATAAGGCAGCTCTTCACGACACTCTGAATGTCAATTGTGGCGCTTTCTGCAGCTTTTCTCAGGACGTCCACAATGAAGTCAAGAGCCGCTTTAGTCTTGAAATCATCCTCGAGGAATATATGAGCCAGAATATCGTGCGAATGATTCAGAAAGAGGTTTGACGGCTTCTTTCCCAGATCACTTCCTATTTTTTCTAGGACTTTTGCGTTGCCGTTGGCGAAAAGTTGAGGTAATGCGTGGTGGAGATTGACCGAGATGAAGTCAGTCGGTGAAACTGACATGAACCGGCACGCCTCATTCAGGAGTGTCGGCTCCGTGAGGATGCGGGAGACCAAGAACGGTAGGATCTGGCAGAGAAATGGTGAGACAAGATTATACGGAGATTTCTTACGCATCTGGGTTAGAAAGAGAAGCTATGATAAAACCCAATTATCAGTCGATATAGCTGCTCGAGCAGTGATGGGCATACCTGCATATAAGCAGTCCCCCTCAAAACTGGGTTGTCTCTACCAAGTTGAGCTACCAGGCAGCATACGACTTGACCTAAAACTTCTGGACCGGCAATTCTTTGAGCAGAGTTACTCAGCGTACACTAGCTAGACAAGCATGGACATACTTACTTGCCGATCGCTCCTACAGTGAGCAAAGTTGTTTCCTTCACTGTATCTTTTCTGGTGTTCAAAATGCGATAGAAGGTTGCAAAAAAAGGTTCCATGTTCGTCCATGGTGATGGAGATGTAGTCTGGTACATCTCCGCAAGAGCCACGGCCACACGACTGCCCGGAACATGAGACAGCAGACGAGATGATCACAAGTCAGATTCTTACCCAGCTGCCAGCCGAGCGCCACGACTACTGTCAGACAAGCCCCGTATAGCCAAGTCCACCACATATTCTGTCTGAACTAGAGTCTTTTGATGCAAAACTCCCTTCGTCAGCAATTGATAAGCCTTCTTGCGCACGTCTGCTGTAACTTCTTCCGCTGGTCCATCTAAAAGCTTAGGAACCAGAGCCAGAGAGACTGCGAGCGTGGGAAGCTTGAATGGTCCTGACGAGCGGGTGCACGTTTTGGTCTCGGGGTGAACTACCGTGCACAAGTAGTCAGATAATGCGTCGGCGAGTGCCATTCTGAGAACGGCAGGATCTTCTCGCATGGACCTTTACGGTATGTTAGTCACGCAGACGTGATAGGAGAGAAGTCAGTTCCCATACCTCTCAGAGAGCATATCTTTGAGAAGGTCAAGGGCACGGGCGGCGGTCCGCTCGTGGTCGCCCTGTTGACCGTCCGCGTCCATAGAGTCCACATCGGCAAGGGTAAAAATCTGCCGTGTCGCATCTTCTACCTTGCTTCGCCAAGCGTCGCCCTCATCGATTTCCATGCCATTCGGTCCCGGGTTTCGTAGAATGTTTTGTATGGTCTTCAGCAATGGTCCATACGCATCCTCTTCTGGCTGCAGAGCGACTACAGCCTCTATCTTAGCGAGTTCTGGCGGATCCAGCTTATGCAAACACCACTGTAAGTACACTGCAACCAGTGCCTTCAATATGAGGTTAGGTATTGACTGGATGCTGCTTCATAATGGAAACGAGCATACGTGGAACTCCTTCGGCATGTCGATCCACTGTGATTCGCTTAGACGGGATAAGACAGACTCGACATAGTCCGGTGACGGCTTGCCCGGAGGAACGGACGACAGGTATTGCATTAAGGCCTCGTCCATCTCACCTTCGAGATCTTGCGGTCCAAGACACATCCGACGCCAGAATAGCGTAGATGCCATATAGTCGAAAGAACACTTTGACCCTGCTAGGCAAGAAGTCGAGAGTAATCGTCCAGTGTTCATGATCTGAGCTAGGCACATGGCTCTGTTTGCATACTCCTTGTTTCCTCGAGAGTAGCAGAAGTCGAATACGGAACGACCTAAGACGAGGATCTGCCTCCCGATATCGACTAGAAAGCCTTGACATATTAGCGGCGGGCTTAGGGTACTCGTTATAGTCTCAAAAACCAGGGAACACAAAGGCAAGATCTCATGAGCGGTTTGGATGGTGAAGTCGGGCGTCAGCTCCTCGCCCTCAGGGTCTGCGTGCCTGATCCGGGGCGCGTTCATCAATGAGACATGTAAAGGGAAATTTGGGTTGGAAGGCAAGTCCAAAAGTTCTATATTCCGATTAATAAGATTGCGAAACGGCGCCAGTCTAAGTTACCTTGAACCAGCTCTATACAGCTCGTGAGGACCATTCTAAGCATCTCCCAACAAGGCTCTCCGCCCTTTCCAACAGTCGAAAGGCCACTCGACAACGCCCTGATCCATGCAATCATTGTCTTGAGCACGTCAGCCTTGACCTTCGACGGGTGAGGCACATCGGTAGGCAACTCCTCCTTTATCTCAGGCCAGACATGCAGTCGAAAGCACAAAGAAAACATAGCTTTGAATATCTTGATAGCGTAGTCTCCGGAGTCCACAAACAACCCCTCCACTCGTGCAAGCACGCGCTGCAGCACGTCCATAGTCAACCCCACGAGCTTCACTTTCTCCGGCATGAGATCCCATCGCAGAGTTCCTGGAGCAGGGAAAGCAAAGATGAAGTACTCGGTAAGCCCGGTCGTGGCAGGTATCCAGACACTTTTAGAGAGACGGTCAGATGGATCCCCTCGTAGGTGAGACGAGATGAGTTCCTCTAAGAACCGGATGAATTCGGTCGACTGAGACTCATTCGTCAGACTGGAGAACGCGGGTCCTCCAGGGAACTGACTACCAGAGGCGAAGTCCATGTTTGCCAAAGAGTAGCTCAGTAAAACATAGAAGTGGAGCCCGTTGCGCGCAGTAGCGGCAAGAGAGGCGAAGAGGCCGAGGTACTTTCAAGTTTGCCACAACCGCGCAAGTTCGAACGCGTTGTTTGTGGCGATGGCTGTTTGCGGGACGCGGTACCGTCGGCGGATTGGACGCGGTTCGTTTTCGTTTTGCATTCGCGCATGCGCGTTGGCTGTGTGGCGGCAATGCCCGCTGACTTTGAAGTTCCGACGGCAATTGGATCTTTCGTGGCTGAAATTGCTTTCGGATGGGATTCTAAGGTCTGAGAACAATGTAGATAGTTACCTACATAGAATTAGAACATATCTGCCTACAAAATTGAGCGCCCGGTCCTTCCTTATTAAAAATGAGTTTTGTTTGTTTCAGAGGTGTTGGCTGCGTGACGGCAATGCCCGCCAATTTTGAACCTCCGACCGGAGTTGTATCTTCGGCCACCGAAAGGCTCTCGGATGGGATTAATCTTAAGTGTAACGTGGACGGTCGGTCAGGCCTCAGGTACACTAGTGCCAATAGTTTGTACTGTCCAGGCTCCTAGATCTCAAGTACTAAGTCTTATAGCCGGGTGCTCCTTTGTGTATTGAAATTGCAGGAGGCTTGCACGAAGGACGTGATCGGGTGGCCCTGACAGTACCATTTATCCCGATTTTATTGACCATAGTTGAGCCGTGAGCTTGCTTAATCGTCGAGACTGTGGAGGAGGGAGTGCTAGCAGTGTCAGTATGGTGGTTGTCTCAGACAGTGATCCTTGTGCCACAATTAGTGTGACACATCTTAAACATGATGGAGGCATGTGTTCGTTCTTGTTGCTGCGAGTTGAAGCAAACAGGTACACAATATACAGATCATGGAGTTGCCCTTTTACATGGCACGGCGAGCAGCTGCATGAGCGTCGGACAAGGGCAGCCAGGCGCGAATCCACACGCGGGTACTCCAGATGCGGTGTTAACCACCATGCAGGGCACCAAATGTCGCAGTGCAAGTACGATAGACAGCTAGTTGGTACACAGCCAGACTGGTAGGAAGGATCCGTGCGACAACATTGAATATCGAAAAGCGATAGCACCAGTTGGCGCGCGCGACAACTCAAAACGAACCGCGTCCAATCCGCCGACGGTAGGACGCGTTCCTTCTGGCTTCTGGTACAATTCTTCCAAAAGACGTGTCTTAGATTTTATGTAGAATACAAAACACATATTAAACTTCCAACCGGATGAGTTATCTGCTACAACTGAATGAACGGGATAAATACGGATCAAGCAACACCAGAGCGGATGCCACAATGCAGAGGGGTCTCCGAATAATATGATCAAGCTGCTGTAGGCTCCACAGACGGCGAAACTGTTGCCAACGACGACTGCGCCTCCTGCTGCGCTTTCAGCTCTTGATCACGCTACACGGGGTACCATAGTCAGTCCTGCTCGATCAGGGACATCAACAAACAAAGCCAACCTTCTTGGCAGCTGCTTTCATTGCAAAGTAATCCTTGTGCAAGCCACACTCTGTCTTCTCCTTCTTGCCTGCCCACCGGCCGGCCCTTTCACCTGCATCACCCTCGCCACTCTTGATGGTACTGTGCCAGTCTCCGATACTCCTGTAACCCTGGTCCAAGAGCTTGTTGCGGGGGACATTGTTCTCCTTGACATAATGCTCGACTAGTGAGAAGTTCCAAGCAAAGAGGGGGTTGAGCTTCAGGAGACCAGTGCTGTCTACCTCCAATGGCTTGAGGCTGGCTCGGTCACCACCCTGTGACGCCCGGCGACCAGTAATGACAGACTTCACGCCCAGTTCGTCGTATGCTCGTTTTGCGGGCTCCACCTGTTCTTACGTATAACTAACCGGCAATATAAACCAATGGCAAATGAGCTTACCTTAACGGCGAAATCATATGTGTCTTCGTCCGTCTCCCAGAGCTTCTGGCCGTACCTGGCCTCAAACTCCTCCGCTGTATTGCAGTCGTAGGGCTTGTATATGAGCACGTCTCTGCTGTACCGCGTCTTGACTTCCTCCACCAACTCCAGGGTCTCGGGAAAATGGTAAAGAGTGTCGATGAAGATTAAGGGGGGAGGATTGGACGTCAGTTTGGATAGCATATCGATGGCGACCAGACCGGTCAGGCCAAACGCCGTCGTCTGGTAGAGGTCCGGGAGGTGTTCAGTGCCCCATTTGAGTATTTCTTGGGGAGTAAGAGTGCTGAGGTAGGAATTGATGCGGTCCAACTCTTCTTGAGAAAGGGGAAGCTGCAGAGGCTTTGAGAAGGTAGGCTCCGAATTCGACATATCGTATACACAAGGAGCAGTCAAGAGATTGAAGAGAATGAGCGCTGCTGAGGGACCCCATTCTTATACGCTTGCGCAAGAGTTGTGCCATCGTTTCGCTGCCAGTGTGGTCGCGACCTTATTCAGCGGCGCCGGGAGTCACGCCGGCGGAGGCGCCCAATAGAACGTCGTAGAATGGGCTGAATTCCAGATTGAGGCTCTGCATGCATGATGCGGCGACGACGATAGCGAAGTGTTTGGCAGATATCTGGAATTCGACGGTCTCGACGATTGGCGCACGCGCTTCGCTTACAATCACGTCCGCCTGTTTGCGCACTATTCATCAGTGCAGTCGTCTGCCGTGGAAACAAGCCGCATTCTTAAGACTCCTCATTGGCCCACGCTTTATGGAATTGTTTGCATCTTTGCGAGGACCGACATGGGTACGTTCACTCCCTGTTCTCGGATACCGTCCGCTCTCATGGCAGTAAAAGATACCCTCGCCGAGGATGTATGGCCATGCCGCCGTACCGCCCGGCGCGACGGGTGGAAGCCTGAACGAGAGTCGAGGGAATTGCAAGGAACGATCTATCATACTCTTGATCCCCCAATTCTCAGCACTTGAATGCAGTATCCTACGACGACGAACGTCGGGTGACATGCAGGCCTTGTCATTGTAGCAAGGCCGAGAAGGGATGAACTGATATTCTGGACGAACTAACCTCTGGGATCATCCACGAAGCAATTGGCCTCAGTTGACCTCTTTTTGTTGACCCAGTGAAGTCAATCCAGGTCCATATGTCCCCGTGAGCCATCCAGTCCTGGCACAGTCATACCTCTCATCTGTCGCGTCTGCTAACATGAAGACACCGACTCCCTGCTTTATATAGCTATATCCTCAGGCGCGCTGCTCTCACCATGGACCGTCAAGCCTGAATGCTGCGGGGATCTTGCTCTTTACTACCGACAAATCCGCATCTCATCTCTTAAGAAATTCATGATCGCCGGGAATTACTAGGCGAGTCTGCTCTATTTTCTTTCCTTACCGGCGGTACTTAGGAGCCTTCCGTGTGAGAGCTCGAAGAAGCTACATCACAAGACCATTTGGCACCTGCTTATCTGCGTTTGGATCGTCAGGTGAGTAGCTTTTGGCGTGGGCATACTCACAAATCGTTCCTTGTCATGTCAAGGCGGGCATAAGGAGCACCACTGGAACCGACTGTATCGTAATAGCAATAGATCCCTAACCTTCTGCAAGTATACCTCGGGTATATGCATCCTGCTATGGAAGTGTTGCCACTGGTACCCATCACCGAAGCATATTCCCCGTGGACATGCATCAAGGCTCGGAGCCCCTCAGTGTTCCTAGGACCAACGTACAATAATTCATCATGCGCCACCACAGGCCTTATAACCGAGCTTCAGGTTCAGTGCCCCGGGCATGGCCTACTTCACGTTCCGACACCAGCCTTTCAAGGGTCTCTATGTCGCCTACAGAACAATCAGCGTGCCTCTTTTCTGGATTCCCCTCAACGCGCTGAAATTCTTGGTCCCGTACTTCAGGCCCAAGCCCACGTGGACCGTAACTCGATCAATTGGACTGTACCTTCTTCAAGCTAGTTTTCAGACGTGGTTCTCCGTGGGCTTCGACAAGTTCCTGCTTCCGAAAGAAAGGCAACATCTCTATGAGAATTCGGGAGAAGTATTGGTGGATGAGCTGCCGGAGGGTCTAGTGCAGGGCGAGGTGGCTGGGATCGCGAAGATTAATCAAGTGGTTCCAGAACAGATCTCTGGATATTGGTTCTCGAAAGGTGGTAAACTCACGGGAGTCGGGCGTCATGCAGACCCTGACGAGAAGATCCTCTATTACCTACATGGTCAGTATGCGCATTGATCACAAAAGCCGTCGATTGACCTCTGTCGGTGCAGGTGGAGGATACATCGTAAGAAAATATGCCCCTTCGTTACGATACGTACTCTGACCGTAGTAGTCCGGTACAATCTCTCCGAGGGAGAACTACTGCAAAACCCCGCAAGGCATGCTCGACCACTCCTTCCCGAGCAACTCTCGCGCATTCGGACTTGAATACCGTCTCACGAGTGGCCCGCCATTCGAATCTTATGCACCATTTCCCGCAGCCCTTATCGACGCACTATCAGGGTACCACTACCTCATCACGACAATGGGGTTCTCGCCCGAGAACATCGTCGTCGCTGGTGATTCTGCAGGGGGCCACCTGGCGTTTTGTCTCGCTCGATACCTTTGTACCGAGAAGCTCGCAGAACTACCCCCTCCAGGAGGGCTCATTCTCCTACATCCAACCGCAGATTGGGCTCTAACAGATGCGCACCTTCCATCGTCGTCCGTCTACACGAACTACTATACCGACTACGTCGAGCCGTTTATCAAATCTGGGCTCACGAAACGTGGCTTGCTAGGTTCACTGCCAGAAGAGGCTGCGTCCAGGAATCCATGGATATCGCCCGGGTCTCTGAACATCCAGACCGGCGGCCTCTTCGTAGATTTCCCGCCCACCCTGATTGTTGCCAGCGGTGCTGAGCAGACGGTCGATGGGATGCGTATACTCTACGAACGCCTCCTCAAGGATAACGATGCAGGGAGGATCAGTTGGATTGAATATACGGACACTATACATGATTTCCTCTGTCTGACCTGGCATGAGCCCGAGAGGTCGCAAGCCTTGCGTCACGATATTCAGGCATGGGTTGAACAACTGTACAGTCATTAGTATATCGTTGATATCTGTTCGAACCTGTAGTTAATGAATTTCCCAAATATCCAACTTGGGAAGCTCCGACTGCCGTCGGTAACTGGCCCCTCCTTTAAGTTAAATTAATTTTAAACACACTACATGAGCTCAACAAGACTTTGATACAAG
>ML213504.1:34290-96367 GCA_004369045.1 Heliocybe sulcata | reverse complement strand
ATAACGGAGGACTGGAGTCTGGACACTTGGTTTTGGTATGAGAGTATGCTCTCGCTCCATGCAGGCAACTATCTACATTAATGCTTTCCATTAATGCACTTTCACTGGCCGAAGAAACTGCGCCACTGTGAGCAAATACGAGCAAAATCGGCAAAAGCCGGTTGGTCGAAAAGTGAGCCATAATGCGGGTTTTGAGAACCCCTCCAAACCAAAAGGAGGGGCATGCGTGCGATATCTGGCCAGCGGCTCGATGTTCAACGATATTGTGGCGCGCGTCAGTACAGGTCGGTACTTGCCTCCTACTTACTCTCAGTACGGATCACCTTTGTTCATTTTGTGATACTTGGGTTATCCTGAGAGTCAGACCAGGCCTACACTATGCTTCGTGGTCTAAGTCATGCTACGAAGCTGCGGGCCATCAAGTCTGCGTTCGCGGTGCGGCAGGCTCATAATGCCTCGTCCGGCGGGTCCAATGTCCATGTATGTCCTAAAGCTTTCATGATATTTCCGAATCGCTAACGGCAGTTGATATCTATTGAATGTGCCTCTAGTCATTAATGGCAGCATTCAAAGATCCGGACTCGCCGTTCTACCTTGCTCCAGGAACAGCTGGGCCTGCCTCCCCGGATGAAGTGCCTCCCTCGACCCAGCGCCATATTCACACAGCCTCTGCGACGCAGGCTGCCGATAGCGAGGCTGTCGTTGTCACCGAACAGAGTAGTGGCAAATCTTCTGTTGTTCAGCATGCGCCAGTACTCTCGGACCAGCCGTACGACTATGAGGCAGAGCGCCTCAAGTTCCGGAGCCTGGATTTCGAAGAAGCCAAGAAAGCACTGGTTGAGATGAACTACGATCCAGAATCGTTTTTCGTGCAGCAGATCGTCTGGGGTGATATGGATTCCTTCCAGTGAGTGATATCCATTCTTTTCCGAATATTGTCCTTCAGCTCAGCCGCCATCTCCAATAACTGCTTCTGACGACCTTTTCCGATATAATCCACCGTTTGTTCATGATATGCTTCTCTTTATCCGACATCCCGGCTGTCATCTCGCTTTGCAGGCATGTAAACAACGTTCGTTACCGTAGGTCGCATTGTCTCTGAAGTCACGCCGCGCCAAGTCGACCACTGACATCGCCACCGACGCTAGTACGTTTTCTTGAATCGGTATGTCAGATTATGTTCTTCGTGTAGACTTATCTCACAAAGACAGTCCCGTATTCAATACATGGCGAATCTGGGCCTGCGTCTAGGTGGCCCAAAGAGAAAAGAGGCAATGCTGAAGGGCAAAGGCCTCTCACTGATTATGAAATCCGTCAACCTATCCTTCCGCAGACCGGTGACCTACCCTGACAAAGTACGCCTCATCCTTCGCTTTGGACCTTCTTTCCTTACGCGCTGACTTCGCCTCCCGGTCCTTAGCTCTTGATCGCGCACCGCCCAGTATGGCCGGAATCTTTCGAGGGCCCCGACTTCTCCTTCCACGCCATAGCATACAGCCAGGAGCAAAGAGCGATTGTCCTCACATCGAACTGTGAATGCGTGTGGTACGACTATACTCACCAGAGGAAGCAGGCGCCAGAGAAGCACGAATGGAAAGTGGTGGCCGCTGGCCCCCGAAGGTATGCGAACGCCCCCCGACTTTGTTCCTAGCCTGATGGTGTTGCACGAGAACCTAGAAGCCGCATCTATAGAGGTGATATCGTGGCAGCCCTGAAGAACGACCCCTTGACTTGGCGTGGCGGAAGGTCTCGGTGAATCAAGCACCAATCGAGTCCGCATTCATGAGATGCAGGAAGCTCCACAGATCTAGCCGGTATAAGAGACGCTGTTCCAGTGCTCGGTACACGGTACATCCTATAGTCTATGGACAGATGGAATCCCGTTTGCCTGTACCTCTTGATGCTTACCCGGCGCTCATCAAGCATGACCGATAACCGCCTGCGGCACATACGGCTCCTCCAGATACTTGATCTCCTCTTCCGATAAATTGACATGTACAGCTCCTGTATTGGCAATTAATGACACCTCAGATGCAAGAACCGTAACTTCGACGTACCAATTATGTCCTCGAGATTTTTTAGGCTCGTAGTGCCCACAATTGGGGCCGTCACTCCTGAAGTACATCAATAAGAGATAAATAGACAGCAAAGTGTGTGAGACAGCAACCAATGACATACCGTCCTTTGACAAGCTCCAAGCGGTGGCAACTTGCGCCATGCTAATGCCCTTCTTCCTTGCGATCTCTTCAACCCTGCAGAACCGATGATATGAAGTTAAGCCTCAAGGGCTCATTACTGAGAATGTGACGCACGTCGATATAATGGCTGGCGTACTCGACACTTTGACGTATCGGCCTACGGATCTTCAACATATTAGATCGAGCTGCCCTGAAGATTATAAAGTCGAAACGTACTTGTCTGTGGCGCCGCGCTTAGTCTCTTGCTCAAGAGGTCTAGCTAGAAGACCTCGAGCTAGCGGGGAGAAGGGGATTGATCCTACGCCAAAGAGCTGAGACGATTGAGAGTAAGTACCAATTCGCGTGCTAGCTCGTCACGGCAAACCTTCAGGGTGGGCAGCAATTCCCGCTCGTCTTCACGGTAAAGGAGGCTGTGGTGGTTCTGCATTGAGATGAAGGGAGTTAGGTTGTGCGTGATAGCGTAGTCTGTAGGCCATCCGGTTTAGCTGAGTGCTCTTAGACCACCTTGGGAATGACAGTGCATGGGGGAGCTTACTCTGCATAGCGTGGACTGTTCGTGATCAACAGGCGCTCAGCGATGCCAATGAGGTCAGGGACACTTGAGCACAGCGCACATTGGTATGCCCAGCAGGCGCTCATTCCGATGTATCGCACCCATCCGGCTTGGACGACATCGTGGAGGGCTTGCATCTAAGTCTGTCGTCAGCTTGGTTTTATGCAGACTATGAAAGACTCGCAGTCTCCTCAATTGGTGTGTTATAGTCGAAGCGATGACCTATATACAATCATATGAGCGACTGCTGGAATTATTGTGTACAAATCAGCGCACATTGTAGAAGATCGATATAGTCAAGCTGAAGGCGCTCCAGACTGTGTTTCACAGAGTCAAAGATATGCTTTCACGACGTGCGTCAGTAATCAGATTGAGACTGGGGGCTGACTAGGCACCTTGCGACTAAGGCCGTGCTGGTTGACATAGCCTATGTCGTCGGGGGATGCGGCGCCCATGACGTTCTCACCAGGATTTTTACCGACGGGACGGTAAACCTGGAGCCGCGAGAGAATGAACGTACACCGTGTTCAGTAAGGAAAACAGGCAACTTCTAATGCAGACGGACCTTTGTCATAACTACTATCTCATCTCTAGGGAGCTGTAGACGTTTAATAGCGCGACCCAGCATGACTTCGGACATCCCATTCGAGTAGGTCTATGCAGAGATTCAATGCTCAGTTTGTCACCAACTCGGGTTGAGATCTCACATTTGCAGTATCAAAGGCATTAATACCCGCGTTATACCTGCGAAGTAGTTGGGTAACACATCCGTCCAGTTGGACTGAGAGACACAACTCACGCGGCTTCCACGTGCTTCACGATCTCTTCCTCGTCTCCGATGACCCAGTCTTGCCACTGGGAGCTGCCGTACTGCATGGTCCCCAATATGATCTTGGAGACCTTCAGCCCCGATTTACCGAGGCGCACTAATCATGAGCAGGACACGAAGTCAGCGCGATGTCAATGAAGCCAGATCAATTGTACTGACCATATGGCATCTTCTTGACCACACCGGTAGACATCTTTAGAGGAAGACCAGCGAGATGGATACGGAGAACGAATACTCAATATACTCTATCGGCTACCTAGGCTTTAGCCTGAGTGCCGAATACGGGGCTCCGTCATTTGAGGCTATTATTACCACAGAGGCTCGCACATCCAGTTCACGATTTATCTCAACCAAGTTAAAATCCCGTGCGACTCCTGGAGAGTCAAGTATAACTCCCAAGAGAGGTGTCATCGCGAGCATCAGTGCAGCCAAGGTCATGTCGGACTGGTAGACGTGCCGCAAGCGGACTGGTAGATGTGGCCTGTGGCACAAGCCTCCCGGAGTCGCCGGGACGGCTCTCCGCCATCTGGTACGCGAGTCACACGCGTAATGTCACACTTGTGGCATTCAAGCAAGTATCACATTCTGGTCCGCGAAATTCGATCGGGATGGCTGCCCTCAAGAAGACGAATTCAGTCCAGGATACGGTGATGGCAAGGGAATACAAGTATACCCAAGAAATTTCCCAGATGGTACGTATTTTTCAACCCCGTGGCCCGCAAGCCAGAATAAATGGAAAGGGCGAAATAGATGTTCGTCTTTGGCGAAGTGCAGGATCCCAATCCTGAGACCGTCAATCTTGTTGAGGACATTGTTCGTAGCCAGTTAATCGAGCTAGTGAGTTGCCTTTGCATGTGGGCGCGAGGCTGGGTATTTGACGTTGGTTCGGCCCAGATTGTGCAAGCGAGAGTACTGGCAAACCGTAGAGGGGCACGATACCTCTCTGCCGAGGACCTTATATTCCTCATCCGACACGATAGAGGAAAGGTCAATAGACTGCGGACATACCTATCGTGGAAGGACGTACGAAAACATGCGAAGGACAACGGCGGGGAGGGCGGCGCGGGTGTGGAAGTGGAGGCAATGGACGAAGGGCCCGACGGTAAGTCATGCAAGGATCAAGTCGCTTCCTTTCTGAGTAAGCAAATCAGACAAGCTTACCACCAAGGCTCAGAAGATCACCGTGAAGCTACCATGGGAGATTATGACTATCTACTCGGAGGTGCTCCCCTCCGACGATGAAGAAGACGAGGAGGATATTGAGGCTCATGAGGCTTCTATCCAACGTTTGAAGGTTCGTTCAGTAGGTTTACTGCTGGACTGAGCTCATCTCACTTCTCGCAACAGGAAGCAGACGATGCCACCAAAGAAATGACGAGAGAGGAGTACCAACACTATTCAGACTGTCGTCAAGCATCCTTCACGTATCGTAAAGGCCAGTGACTGGAATCCACGTGAGTTATGCGTCTCTCTAACTTTTAGAACAGCCAAGCGGTTCAAGGACTTCCTCAACCTTCCCTCCCACCTCGACCTCAAAGCGAATGATGACACCGTTGACATCGTTGGTTTCCTTGCGTTCGAGATGGTCCGCTCTCTCACGATCGGCGGCCTCGACGTCAAGAAATCCCTCGAAGAATCCTATCTCTTAGAAGACCACAGCGCCTCGCCGGTCCTCGGCAAGCGCAAAGTCGGCGGGGGCGTCGACCAAAGCAACAAACGGCGGCGGGAGGAATCTCCCGACCGTGACGACTATACACTGCCGGCCTCGTCGTTATTCTTGGCGCCACCCGAACAAAGGACGCCTCTGCGGCCGGAACACATCCAGGACGCCTTTTCACGCATGCAGTTCGACTGGACGCACCATCGTTCCGCGGGTATGCACAATTGGCGTGGCGGACTCGTTCGGACTCGTGTCAATCTCATCTAGGTCGCATACATGTATCTTTGTATTGCAGGAGGGACTATTTGTACAGTAGGCTTTGCATTCATTCGCATAGTCAGATTCCTTTGTATTGCTACATATTCGTTCAGATTGGTATCGTCAGTATATTCTGCGTGGTCCAGGTGCTACTGGAACAGGAGAGATGCCGCAACGTCGATGTTGCCCGCCGCAGCCTCGAGTGAGCTTATTGCCAGCTCCCTTGTTGCGCCCAAGTTGATAAGCGTCTGGATTGCCTCCTCTGGAAACTGCGCCCCTTGAGGGGGCTGCGTGCGAGGAGCACCGGCTGGTGCTGGTGCCGGCGCCACACCGAGGGTACTGCCAGACCCCGGAAAATGACCTGGCGTCGATCTCCCAGCAGAAGGGCCGGCGCCTGGAGTGCTGGTCTCTGCGCCACCAGACTCCATGATGCGCGCCTTGTCGGGAAGTTCGTGCTCGGCGAGGAACTTGACTTCGCGACCTTGAATGCGGAGCACGTTCCTTTCGAGATCGATGCAGGCCTGGTGGGCTTTAAGCATGTCCAGACCGAACAGGAGGTCCACGTCCCGACCCTGTAATTACGATAGCATATAGCAGGGTTGCTTCCAGAAGGGAGGAAAAGCTTTACCTCCATGACTGTGAATGAACATGGCAGAAACAAGTCTGCAACCTTCATCTGAGCGCTATGAATTCTGCCCAAGATCTTCGCGGTCCCCACACCCCTAGCGATACCCGCGAATCGCTTGTCTAGCAATCGCATTAACCTAGAACCAGACATGAATCTCAGTCTGCGCGGGTTAAGATAGGAATCATCGAACATACCCGCAGTTTTCTGCACATTCAGGACTCACTAGGAGGTAGCCCTCAGCATTTAACTCCGCGACATGGATGTGAAATACATACTGATCGTCTGCTGCGCCCCACTGTCGACGAATGCCTTGATCGCAGTCCCGTTGACCTCAACTGGAACGCTAAGAAAGCTTAGAGACTGATCGACGTCGTCCCGATCTGGGATACCTACTAGAGCATAGTGACCCTCCCAAAGCTCTCCGGAGAATACTCCAATGCATGCTCAAGGTTCTCCATAACAGCTTGCTGTCTAATAGCCTCCTCTATCCGGCTCTGGGCCTCGATATCGTATGGGTCCGCGTTCAGCAGCTCCGTCTCCCGCTGCGCCTGCAATTCTGCCTCGCGGATCCTGTCCTGCGTTTGTCTCAGCAGCTCAGAAAACCGCGCAGGATTGGACTCAGCAGCCGCAGCCAGCTCGGGGTTTGACTAGAGAGCGATTAGGACCGTCCGAAGCGAAAGCAGTTAAACAGCTCGCCTGTCGTATTTGCTGCATCATTTGGGGATCGCCTAGTAGCTGTAATCTCATCATTTCTGCATCCTGTGGAATGTCCCTTCGCAGACATAAGTCCATCCGTCCGCAATATATCGCTTGGCCACTGACGCACCTCCCCGCTGCCCGCACTTTACGTCGTAATAGCAGCATCGCATTCTCCCCAACCCCTAGATCTTGCATCGTTGCCTTCCCATTGGTGAGCTCCCGGTTTTCATAGTAGATGCTTTGTTCGTCGGCGGGAACACCTGACTATGAAACATAATTCATGTAACGCGCAGGGGTACATTGCGAATGAACACTTACCTCAGCCTCCAGCAGGGCCATAACATTCTCCAACTCCATCGTTGGGTCTATTTCGACGCCATACGTTTGTCCGAGGTCGTTTACGAACGTGAGCTGCATGTCGGGCGAGGCGAGCAACGTAGAGGCTGGTCGGTGTATTGCACGAAGTCACGGAAGCTTTCTCGCGTTCCTGGCAATGCAGTCACGGCCGCACCGTCGCCGGAATGTATAAGATCCAAAGTGAGCATGAAGTGCATTTATACGAAGCGCAAGGATTGCGTGTACACGGGTATTATACAGCAGAGAAAGTACTAGAAGGCGTGTAACACAGCATCACGAAGATGGGAGGACGCGTCGCGCCCGAATGGGTACGCGTCGCAGAAACATAGCACGTGTTTACGCAGGCACGAAATGCTTACTGAGGCATTCCTTTGCGCCCCGACAAGTGGGTCCGGATGGAAGAGGAGCTGAAGGAAGAATATGGTGAGCATCATGTTCATAAGCATGTAGCAGAACTCACGCTCTCGAGCCCCCTCCCTTGATGTTGGACATATTGGACATGAGAGCACTCTCCAGTGCCGATGAGGACAAGTCTGCGTCTGTAATGCATCAAGTCAGACTTACATTCTTGACAGTTGGTGCAAAGAACCCACCGCTCAGATCACTAAAGCTTGAAGCAGAGGAACCATAATTGCTGCTCTTCTCACTATTCGTTCTCCTCGCAACAGTAGGCATAGTCGCATATCGCATATGAGATTGTCCGCGAGCGTTCCGATGAGATACGGCCGACGGACTTGTTGATTTACCAGACGGCATATGTTGGTGGATGGGAATGGGCGATCCACGCCGCGACTCCGGAGGAGGTGAAGGCATGTCTGGAATAGAGCCTTGCGGAGAACTGGTGCTTGACAAGCTCTGACTTCTGTCACTAGGAGGTCTCTGAGATGAGTCCATCGGCTGTAATCTTGGGGAGAGAAGCCCAATGCGTCCGCGACTGACTTCCTTCCCTTTTCCCGGAGGCACGGGAGAGCGAATTAACCCAATGGTATCATTCGTCATGATCCTCTGCAGACCCTGCAGCTTCCGTTCCAGAGCTTCCTGTTCTTCCAGCTCCCTTTCGATCTTTTCTGCACGAGCCGCCTCTTCATCTGACTCTTCCTCATCCGACGAGCGGGATGGAGAAGGCGGGCTGAGAGGTGGATTAAGCTGCTTCGTAGGTCCACGCAGAGTGATAGTAGAGGAAGAAATAGCTTTATGGGGACGGCTAGGCAAGGAACCGAGTCGGAGACGCCCACCGACTGGTGTAGACAATCTGGTGGAAGACGACAACCTGTCGCTGCCCAACCTGCCGGATGCCCGGCGCACTATAGATGGCCTGTCAATAACGTCCGGGAAATATTCAGTGTTCTTGCTAGTTCCTTGTCCTTGCCCAGCCGTTGGACTCAGAGTTCCCTTGATGTCCTGTAACCCACGCAAATCTTGCTCATATCTCGTTTGCGCTCGATAGAGCAGATATGGCAGGGGGACTTGAAGGTGGGCAGCCAGTCCTTTCCCTGTTCATACTATGAGCGATCATCCTCGACCCGTGGCGTATACACTCACAATCTGTCCCTCCACTATCTGCGGCACGCGACCTCGCAATCACCTCCCAGAGAATATTCTCCTTCTCGGGCGTCCATTCTATCTAAGCTTTCAGCATATCAGGCAGGTCGATTAGAACTGTGACTGAGACTCACCTTGGGCGGATCTGGAGGGGCGTCTTCCGGACGGTTGTACGGTAAACGCACGATCACACGGACTTTGGGTGCAGTGGCCATAACAAGTCGGCACGCTGGCTAGAGCAATAATACGGCACTTCGAACACTGATCAATTCAAGGATCAAGTGACTCGATTCCATCTGACATCGAGCAGAACGGCGGGCACGACAGTGAGAGAGAGCTGTAAGCAAGCTGTGGGACTTGGTAACAGGCGCCGTACGGCACGTCCGAATCTCCCGTCAACGCATTTCAGACTACAGCCTCCATGTGTTCCTTTGCTGATAGAACCACGACTCCTGCTCCCTGCATAGCCGTATTGCTTGCTACTCAGCATCGGCACTGGGTGCGATGGACCCAGAGCTACAGAACCTTATAGACGGCCTCTCCGAGGATCCTGAACGAGAGCAAGTAGCTACAGAGATACAAGGTTAGTGAGCGGGCGTCATTCGCATTCCTCTGTCTGACTAGCCGAAGCTTTGCAGTCAATCTACGGGGATGATGCTGTGAAGGTATTCCATCCGTCTCAGGACGATGCGAACAGTGGCAATCATCACAGCGAGAGCAACGGGAGGATCCGCTACGAAGTAACACTCAAGTGAGCAACCTCGCCCTGTCTTCACGCAGCTTCACACTGACAGAACCAGTCTATCTCCTCACGACGATGTATCAATCCGAGTTCTGGTTACACTGCCCCCCACATACCCCGCATCTTCCCCTCCCCAGTTGCAACTCCTCGACCGGTACATCGGCGCCTTCCGTGTCGACACGGATCTCTTCGGGGCAGTTCTGAAGACCTACATATCAATCACAGGCGTGGAATTCGCCCCCGATACAGTTTGCGTCTTCGATGGGCTCCAAAACGTCCTCGAACGCTGTGTCCAGTGGTACGACGATCGATTAACTGCGGAAAAAGCCGCAGAATTGGTGCGAGAAGATATTGAAGGTCATCAGGAGGGCCGTGCGCGATCCGCATCCTCCACGGATCGTAGAGTCCGACTCAATGGACACGCAAATGGGGGCAGTACACAGCCCGTCTCGCTTCCTCCCTGCGTACAGATGTTCACCGCTGAGCCTATCACCGATCGCAAAAGCTCCTTCGTGGGCAGATCGTTTCGAATATCGGATCCATCTCAGGTATGTACAGCCATAATCTCACTGAATCCCATACCTTCGGCCCATCTTACTCTGCGCCTCCATCTAGGTCCCAGATATTCTGAACTACCTGATGTCAGATCGCCGAATAGCTCGGGCAGCGCATCCCATCATCAACGCGTGGAGATGCCAGGCAGGCAATGTCTTGCATCAGGGTATGCCAAGTTCCTTAGTGCCCACCGCCGGAGTTAATAAAACGCCCTTCGTTCGCCGTCCTCTCAACAGATAATGATGATGACGGCGAAACAGCGGCAGGCGGGAGATTAGCCCATCTCCTCCAAATTCTCGTAAGCATCTGTCACATCTCCTTATCTCTGATATATCTCATATCCTGTTCGTCGATCAGGAAGTAAACAACGTATTAGTTGTCGTAACCCGCTACTTTGGCGGCATCCATCTAGGGCCCGACCGATTCAAACATATTAATCAAGTAGCACGCAATGCGCTCGAACTCGGTGGGTTCCTCGATACGCCGGACTCCCAGAAGAACACCGGAAGAGGGAAGAAACGGGGTTGACATCAGGCATTAGTATTAACCTGCAGGGTAGGCGTTTCATGATCCTCGGACCTTCGGGAGCGAGAAAGGTATATCTAGGATGGTGAATCTCAATGAATGATAGCAGAAGTCTTGCATAGCCTGTATACTATTACAAAGATGCGTTCAAAATATCGCTACATCGCGGCATATCACTGCCAGACAGAAAGCATTTCTTTCACAAGCCTCCGAAAGCGATGAACTTCGTGTTCATGTACTCATCGATCCCATGGGACCCTTCCCGACCTGTGGCATCACATCATCAGCACTGACATCTCCCAACAAGCCATCCAGCAAATTCCAGACTCACCGAGTCCGCTCTCCTTCACCCCTCCGAACGGAATCACAGCCTGGCTAATCAACCCCGTGTTCGTACCCACCATTCCCACCTCCAGTGCCTCCGCGACTCTCCACACCCGCCCCACGTCCCGCGAATAGAAGTACCCCGCGAGCCCGACATCTGTATTATTAGCCATCTTGAGCACCTCTTCCTCCGTCTCGAACTTCACGATCGCTGCGACGGGCCCGAACGTCTCCTCGTCATTGATGAGCGCGTCGGGTGGGACGTCGGACAGCACGGTCGGCGCGTAGAAGTGGCCAGGCCGCTCGAGCCGCTTGCCCCCAATCAGGACTTGCGCGCCGCGCGAGATGGCGTCGTCGACATGCCGGGTGACTTTCTCGATTGCCTTGTCGTGAATCAAGGGACCGTGTGTCCTAGTATACAGCATGTACATTAGTATTCCCTCCGACGCGTGAAATAGACTTACGTCTTCTCCTCCAACCCATCGCCGACCTTGAACTGCGCAACTCTGTCCGCCAACTTGGACGCAAAGTCTGCATACGCCGACGACTGCACATAGATCCGGTTCGCGCACACGCAGGTCTGCCCGCTCCCGCGGAACTTGCAGGCGATCGCACCTATCGCCCATCGTCCAGTTCATTCCGAGCTCAGCCATGGCCGACGCACCCACGCACCTTCGACAGCAGCGTCAACATCCGCATCCGCAAAGACGATGAACGGCGCATTCCCGCCAGCCTCGATCGATACCCTGTAATGTAAAGTAGCCTGTGTCAGCGAGGAGCCATTGGAGATCCCAGCCGCACTGCTACTTTTTCAGCGTAGACGCAGCCATCCCGTACAACATCTTCGCGACAGGCGTGGATCCGGTGAACGAAACCTTTTTGACGATCTTGTTCTCGCACATCTCCCGTCCGACGTCGCTAACGTTCTTCTGAGTAGGCACCAGGTTGATCACGCCGGGCGGGACTCCTGCACGGCTGGCGAGCTACATAGATGCAAGTGTAATCACTTAGCTCTGAGAGAATATGGTAGAAAACGTACCTCAGCTAGAGCAAGCGCAGAAAACGGCGTCTCTGGCGGAGGCTTGATGACGGTTGTGCATCCCGCTGCGAGTGCGGCACCGAGTTTCCTTGTAATCATAGCGGAGGGGAAGTTCCATGGAGTCAATATTGACCTTCAAGTTCGGGAAAATCACAGGGTTATGGTAAGCCATGATAATGCGTATTACCGGACTAGCCAGACCTACACAACACCTGTGATAAGATGTCGAATTAGTCGAATCGGGATGCACGGATAGCGAGCTGAACGCACCAATTGGTTGCTTCACGACGACGTTCCGAATTTGAGGGAAGGGTGAAGGGATAACCTCTAGAGCACTGTGTGAGTGACCAACAAACCTGCCAAACATAGTGTGTACCTCCGTACGTCCGGACAGCTTCCTCCGCTGCAGAGATCACTGAGTTCTTTCGACCTTGCTCGAGTTACCTACACCCTTACCAAACCACTAAGGACAAGCCGACATCAGTGACATTCAACAAGTGAGACAGTTCCTTACCTCAATAAACGAAGAGCTGTACGCATGTTCACCCTATGAGATAATAAACCTATTGCGCGCTCACAAACAACGTTCGACAACTTTACCTTCGCCTCCACCAATCCTTTTCCGTTCTCCAGCGTCTACAAACAATGCCCTCGGCGTTAGAACCTTCCGGACAACTATCGCTGACTCACGATAATCCTCGCTAGATCCTCCGTATTCTCCTGCATAAGAGCGTAGAACTTCATCATGATATCATGTCGTTGCTATATCATATCGCACCAGCGTTTAAGTCGCATCCCAGCAGAACAGCGAGAGCAATCACGAGCGCACCTTGGCAGTCGTCTTGCTCCACGACTTGAACGCCTCCGCGGCAGCCTCAATAGCCTCCTTCGTCTCCTCCAGGCCCATCTCGGGTACAGTACCAAGCACCTCATCATTAGCGGGGTCTATGAACACACGACATAAGCATAACATCCACTCTACTTCAAGTAAGAATACGCGCTGGTGACCGTAATCTTGCCCCCGTCCTTCGCGTCCACCCACTGCCCGCCAATAAAGCCTTGGTTCTTAATGAGACTCGAGTCTTTCAGACCCCACTACAAACAGCGCAGCAGCTCAGTACCTTCACACACATACTGCCGTGACACTGCTCACCGACGACCCAGTCGTACTCGCCATCCTAAACAACAGTAGACGCGGCGTCCTCGACTTTGCGACTGAAGACAGAGAGCCGGACAGGGATGCCACTCGCAGACTTGGCGGCGCTCTCATGGCGCGGGTGTATAGAGCAGCCCTATCTGTTGCTCGCTCAGCCTGAGAGGAATGGACGCGTCCCAGATGACCTCACCGATCATGAAATGAACGCGTGACTGCTGCTTCCGATACACGTGATCGCCTCGCGCGAGCCAGAAATAGGATTCCAAAAGACCAAGGTATGCAACTATACAAGAAAAGGGTAGAAGACTTCTATCCTACACCTACACCACCATCGAGTTCGACTCACTCTGTAGCACCAATTTCCACAGTCTTACAACCTCGCCTTGAGGCCGCCCTTGCCCTCCTCCACAACTTTGTTAATACACGTCCCAATCCCAGCACCTACCCACACCCTGCAGTCGTCCCCATCCTTCAGTACCACAGGCGGGCTCTTCACGAACCCAACACCCGCAGGCGTGCCCGTCATGATGATCGAGCCCGGGAGCAGCGTCGTCGACTGCGAGAGGTAGGCAATCGTCTGGCGGACGGTAAAGATCTGGTCACTATATATGCCCATCAGTCATTGCTAAGGAATGGAAGGACACGAAGGAAGACGTACGACGTGGTGCCATTCTGCATGATGCTCCCATTCAGCACGGTGCGCAGGCCGACGGTCTGGGGGTCGGGGAACTTCGCCGCTGAGACCAGGCACGGGCCGATGGGGTTCGAATCGTCAAAGCTCTTCGAGAAGCCCCACTGCGAGGTCGCAAACTGATGCGTCCTGAACGAGACCTGCATAGCACAGACTCAGTACCAGCTATAAGCCGACTTATGCTTAAGTGATCCCACATCATTGCCACCCGTGTACGCAAGGACATAGTCCAGCGCGTCCGCCTCGGACACGTTCTTCGCCGCTTTTCCGATGACAACCACAAGCTCTACTTCGTAGTCGGACAGGTGCTTGTCGACTGGCTGTGCGCATTTGGGGACAGAGATGGGGGCAAGGGGGCCGACGATCGATGTTGCGGGTTTGTAGAACAGGACGGGAGCACTGCCATACATGCCCTGAGTCAGATACCGTATTCTTGGACATGTCACGCACGTACGCAGGTTTCGCGAGCTTCGCCTCCGCCTGTTTATTCATTAATGAGAGACAAGAGGGACGAACAAGGGCAGAACGGACGCACCGCATGATCCGCATAATTCAACCCCAAGCACCTCACAATCTTCACCTCCTCCCTCTCCAGCGGCGCGAGCAGCTCCTTCACCGTCAACACATTCTTCGTGACCTGCGCGGCGGGGTCCAACGCCGATCCGAGCACCTCGTACGCCTTGATAGGCTTCTTCTCGTACGCAGCCAGGCCGACTAGCCTCGGAGGTCAGCGAAGGAAAGGGGGGAAGGGAGGACCGCACCGTCAAGATGCCTCTCGACAGGCTCGCCGAGGTGCACCAGCCCCGTCTCAGCAGCCACGAACCGGATCAGGCGCGTCCATTGCTACCCCGCGTTCCCTCATCAGCACCCCACAAACACCCTAAACTCACGACTACTTACAGTCTTTATCGCAGCCATAGTGGTATGATAGCACAAGCCGAACGATGCGGATTTGAAGCTGATATACGACGGTACAGGCTCGCCATTTCTCTGGAGACGGGCCGCTGGGGAAGCGGGACACCGTCGGACAAATAGATGGGCCACTGGCTCACGTGGGCGACGCGTTTGTCAGGGTGGCTGGAAATAGACGTCCGCAAATAACGCGTCTCGTCGTAACTCTTTGCGACTGTCACTGATATTGCAATGCTGAAAGCTAGTATCACCCATGGCTTCCGTCTGGTATCTCCTGATCGGCCCCCATAACCAGCTCTATCTCGCCTCCTTGCAGATGTCTCCCGAAAATGATGTGGAAAACCCGAAGAGAACGAATACCCACCGGTCACACCTCTCGATGTGTACAACCGTTAGCCACCTTTATTCCTAAGGAAATCTTCGGTTTTATGCGCACTTTGCTCGTAAGCCAACGCATGTGTGAATGCACTCAATTTCAAGCACGGCAGGTATGTATATGCGTACCTGTGGGTTGATTGAGCCATTGAGACATCTCTTGTCTATAAGGACCCTAACCATGTCATGACCATGGCAGAATTTACCCGTTTGCTCTTCAAAGCTTCACCTGTCAACGCTGTCTCCTATACAGACGCGCCCCACAAACCAGCCCCTAGAGCCCTAGAGTGTCTTCATCGGACAATACCCGACGAAACCTACCTCTAGGATGTACTTGCTCCTACGGCTTGCATGAGCTGTCCCGGCTGCCCTTCAGTCGTTCCTTTGCCCGTTCCGCACCGTCTTGTAAGACGTAAAGGCAAGACGAGGGTGCTGGTCGACCGCAGCCCATCGCGAGAGACGTGTAGTGAGTGTCTGCATGGAAGTCTTGACAATGACTAACTCGATTCATTGAGACCCGCAGAATGGACGCCTCGACGTTCTTCCGAATCGGGGCTCGTCGTTGCCGTAAATGGAGGGACCCACAGACAATATAGGCTTATGTAACCCGAGTCGGGAACCCGGAATACCCGAGGCAGTAGCCAACCACGTCGCTGGATATGTCGTCGAGGCAGCCGACGTCGAGTGGTCTCGGCTATACACAGCAGTCCACGTGGCTACTGCTGTTCTTGTATTCCGCTATTTACGGCCGTGTCAATAGCGCCTTCAGCCTCCGTCATTCCCACTCATTCACCGCACGTGTTGAACTGACAGGAACATGCTACTTTAATCATTGCATAGCCTTGCGCGCGCTCTCTCTCTCTCCCCCTCGCCCCACCATGGACTGCTCGCTCGGTGCCATGCGTTCCGTCCTACAGAACGCCCTCGACGACGTGAGTCCGAGCGCTCTCCAGCTCACTGTGCTCGCTGACCCCGCGCGCGCAGCTTATCTCGTCGCGGACGTCGAGGGAACGCAAGGACAAGTCTTTGGCAGAGATTGAGCGCCTTCTCGCATCCATCTCTCTCTCCGGCGCGGCGGAAGTGCTAGATGCCTTTCTGGCACTGCAGGATGCGTTCGAGTGCAACAGTACGTTCCAGCAGGCCGTGTGGCGCAGGACGCCAGGAGAGCTGATCCATCTCTACAACAGTTGCCACACGAGTATTGGGCTGGATATCCCATAACACGTATGCCCTGCACACTTATATCGCTGACCGGACGGAAGACAGTAAGCCATCTTGTTCGCCCCATCTCCTTCCGCTCATCATACCAACCCATGTGGCGTCAATAGAGTCAAACACCCTCATGTCGCAGTTGACGCAAGCGTTGGGCATCCTTCAGGGAGTAGCCCTCGTTCACAAACCCAGTAAATTGTATCTGGGGAGGAAGTACAGCCTTGAGGTTCGACGCCGTTTGCATGATCTTGAAGCTCGCTAACCTCCTTGAAAAGGTTCTAGTTGACTTACTCTCAACAACACGACGTGTAACCACTCCTCTGACCTCTCCCGAGCGACCCAAATCTGTTTGTTCAGTAACAAGCACGAGCTCGGACACGCCGACAATGCCTACCACGCCACACGCTCTTCTCCAATGGACGATCTTCGAAACACTGTGCTGCATCCTCGTGGACGCTCCTCCGGCTCTCAGACACTTCGAAGAAGTCGACGGCTTGATCGTCGTGTCAAAACTTCTCCGGAGGACTTCCACGCCAAAGCCAGTTCGGTAAGTTGATTACCTTTAGTACGTCAAGCTCCTTCCGGTGAGCTAATCTCATTGTCCTGCAGGATGAAGATCATAGAATTCGTGTGGATTTACCTAATGGATGAGACAACACCAGCAACGTTTGTTGTTGGCCATGAGCCCCGGGCGGCATCTGAGCCGTCGCGCTCGCTATCTCCGCAGGTCATGATCCCCACAACCCCTTCGACACCTACACGTCCACGGCACAAGAAGGCGCGGTCTATCGCACAGTCCCCACTTTCGCGCTCTGAGCGGGACCCCTTCCTCTCGGCGTCAGGCTACAGTTCGGCTGGCTCTCTGTCGGACGCGGAGAGTGTTGACTCGGCTGTTGGACCGAAAACGCCGGACGACGATGTCCCCATTCACCGGCCGCTTGCGATGCTCCGGAAGGAGGCTGCTCTACTCGCCCCGCCCAGCCACAAGAAGGAGCGCATGGCACGGTTGGGCGTTGCCTCCACCCCCAGCTCGCGTGGTCCCAGCCCTGAACTCAGACTCAGTGTCCCAGTCACCCCAGTGAAGGCGGGCGGCCTGTCGTACCTGAGCGACAGCCCAGGGTTCAGCTCGCCGATGTCGGTGTGCAGCCCGGTGCGCCGCGACCGCCCGTCGACGCCTGGTGAGCACGTGCGGACGCGGTCTGTGGAGGAGAAGACGCAGATGTTCGAGCGCATGCTGGGGAAGGACGCCCAGGGCTGGGTGGATGGCGTGCGCCAGCAGGGGATATGGGGTCTCGCCTGATGCGACATTCCCATTCCTTCCAGACACCGCGCGCTACCTATGCAAACCTCTTCACCTCTTGACTCCAGAATCCATCCCGTTCGTTCTCGTTTTGTATGCTGTCGACATTGCACTCTGCACCTGCTATCCTCCGTTTTTTCGCTTTGGCCCTATGCACAGGGCATGTATCACGAAGACATGTCCTACTATGATCCAGACTGTTGTAGCCCTTATGTTTCCCCTCTTTCTTGTTGTTGTTCACGTCGGACATACGATGATTCACGGTTTGTTGTTACGACTAGTACGGTTTGTTACGATTGGTACTCTTACGAATCTACCACTGGGTGTCGTTACGAGTTACGATTGGCGTGTAGACTATAGTTCCTCCGCTTGCAATGTCATTGATGATTGTCTCCTTATGTCCGTTCTCCGAGTCCGAGGTTTCGCGGGATACGGTAATATACCCAGACTAGCACGCTCGGAGTTCGTGATATCCCGTTAGGCTGTATTCACACAGTGCGCGCCGAGCGGTCCCTACGGCGTAAGCATGTATAGTCTAAGCAATAATAGCATTCACAAAACAAGTACGTGTAGAATCCAAGAAGCCGAGATGAAAGCAGGAGGTACGCCATTCCCTGGTCACAAGGCGGGTCGCATGCTCAGAGGGAAGCTCATGAGCTGGAGTAGAATCGCCAGGCAAAATATGCGACAAGGAGGGAGAGCGGGATGAAGTACATGACACTGAGTGGAGGGTTAGGGGGTTAGGGGGGGAAGAGATCGCAGAGGGGAAGGGCGTACTTTGATCCGGACTGGACAGCGCCCTCAAACGTAGGGGAGGCACCCGCTACTTTCGACTTGACACTGTTTTTGAGCTCCTGTAGTGAGGATATGATGGGTAAATTAGAGTAATAACATGCCAAGGAAATATGGGCGTACCTCCAAGGAGCCGAAGTCGCCAACCAGCATACCGGGCATCATGGCACGGGCCTCGTCAGAGTGGCCGACGTCTTCGAAGGCCTCCGTGGCGTCCTTGCCTGTGAGAAAAGGAGCTTAGAAGGTGGAGACGCTCGGGAATGAGTACATGCGTACCGGCCTCGGCGAGCATCACCTCGTCCCCTCCTGGGTGCTAATCCCATCGAAAAATCACTCAGTTCTGGCGTCCACCTCCACACATCCTATCCAGATACTCGTACCTCGTCTATGAAACTTGTGACATCGTAGACTGCGATGCGGGTCAGTCCATGTTCGACATTAATACCGGATAAATGATTGGCTCCTGCGAACCCCGCACTGACCTTTTCCACTGACGAGGAGGTAAAGCTTCTCCTTGTTGGTGTGCTGCTTGAGCTCTTCGAGGCTGACAGTCTTGGCCATTGAGAGAGACGGCGGCGGCAAGTTTTGGGAGGGGAGCGGAGACTACGTGGGCTGAGGAAGTCGCTAGCGGACTAGAACTAAGAGGGACATGCTTATCCGCTCTGGTCTTATATCGACGCTTTCCCACGAATAGGTACACAGTTATGGTATGATAGGAAATTCGTGCCAGCTCATCCCCCTCCGGCCGCGGGTACGGATCATCGAATCGTTTGCAGCGCATTCGTCTGCGGAACGAGGACGGCTTTCGGCAGTATACGGAGAAGAGCGCTTACGCTCCGGCAACATGCAGAAAAAATGTTTTATTTGTTTCACACTTGACATGAATAGATAAAGACGATTGTACGCAAGGTTTAGTACTCGAATGACCATATAGAACAACAAGGGACATTCAAGCGTGGACCTAGTGAGTCGCTCTTCCACATCGATAGTTGAGGCGACAGAGGCATGCGAACCTCAGTTGAGGCGCCTTGTCCCTAGGCAAATGCGAGTGGGTCAAAACAAGATACAAAACACTCCAATGAATCAGGCTCGGAAGTCGTCGACCGGGACAGCATTTTCATTAAGACGCACAGCACAGGGTCAATCAAGATGCATTAAGAGCACAGCAGAGCGCGAACATGCAGTGAAAATTTCAGCCACCGGTTATATAGGACAATTTTGAGCTCCGCCTCAAATCGCTACGCGTCGAAATGTGGTGGCCACGGTGTGGTCCGTCAACAACTCTCCTTCCGTTCCACCACACGCGTCGCGCCGCTCCCCGGCCACGGTCCCCTCCCTCTGGTTTTCGCCGTCTGCCACAGCACGGTCACCATGGACTACTACGACAACTCGGACATCCTGGCACCCAGTGCCCGCCCCGTTCTGCGCCCGAGCTCCTCGCGCTCCCTCGCGCCCAGCTTTTGGACTCTTTTCCGTCTCGCGTTTTTCGCGACACTCGGCACCATCGCCTACTACGCGTTCCTACACTACAAGGTTCACTTCAATGCATGGCGGGAACGATCCCACAGACTGTGAGTGCTCTGACGCGGATAATGCTGATGCATGTCTGATGAGGCGATATTCAGGTCGATGCGTCGGCGATATGGCATCCCGGATGACGACGACCGCCCTTTTAACGTAGCCTTTGCTGCGGCACATCAGGCAAGACTGGCTCAGTCTGCTAAAGGGCCTACGCCGGAGGCGCGACAGGGGTCGCAGGAGAATTTTGTCCCTGTGCGCAGTGGCTCGTTGGACGGCAATGGCTTGCGTCAGAGATTAAATGGCAACGGTGCGTCTCCTGAGGCAGTGATCTGCGTGTTTTAGCGCGTCTCTGATGAGTTATGTCATAGATCGCATGTCGACACCGCAGCTGCAATCTAATCATAACCACGCGGCAGAAAGCGCCATTAATCAACGTAACGCATTGCTTAACAATGCACCACGGAACGTGTTCGTACTCTTCCGTCATGTCTACTGCCTTTAGGGTAACTGATGGGATACGCGTTGTTAGGAATGGTACCAGGCCACCGATTAGGGGAGAGCCCGTGATGTTTGAAGAAACCATGAGGGCCCCATTACACATCCCTGGTGGAATGCTCCCGCCAACAGAGGTCCAATCTTCCGGCATCACTGGCAGCAGGGGTCGACCGGCCCCAGCCAAGTCGTCACTAAAGCGTGGCTTGGAAGATGAACCCAATACCGAGGCCTCGAAGCGAACGCGGACAGGAAGCAAGGAGATCATTGATGTGGATGCACTTGAGGACGAGCCTATGAACCAGGATCTGCCCCAGAAGCGTGGAGCCAAGCGCGGTCCCAGTCCAGATGAAGATGAAGGTTACAGTTCACGGCAAGCAGGCCGCGAGAAGCGGCTGCGAAGGATTTCGAGGCAGAACACGGATGAGGACATGGACGCTACCGACACCCCGAGAGGGAAGAAGCGGGATCGGGGAGAAGCAGGGTCGACATTCGGTGGAGATGATGACTACCTGGACGCGGATGATCTCACGAGCTCTCGTCGGCGGAGACGTCGGATGGAGAGAAAGAGGTCTGACCCGTCTATGCGCGGAACACAGCTTCGGGGAGTCCCGGAGAGTGAAGAGGATGAGGAAGCCGCTGCTGCTGGTCAACCCTCACAGCATGAAGAGGACTCGATCATGGATGAAGCATCAATATCGGTTGACCCTCTGTGTAAGGGACGGAAGATTGGAGAGGAGTGGGAGGAGGATGGTGAGCATTACAAGGTTGGGCCCAATGGGCAACGGTTACGACAGGCGTATGTCAAAAAGTCTCGGACGAGGTTCCCTGATATGGTGGGTCGGACAGCAGCAGTACCGCACGCAGGAGCCTTTACTCATATCTTTTCCTTAGCCCGCGGACTCAAATCACACGGATCGTGCTGCGTCATGGGACATCTACATTGAGAAATGGGTTACGGACGAGGAGTTTGAGGCGGCAAAGGCGAAGTTCGAGCTTGCATGGCAGGAGACACCGGCCGGTACTCCTCAGTCCTCGGAAGATGCCTATGTGTGTATCTCGAATCTTCTAAATCATCAATATCTAATTGAAGCCTTCTTGCTGCAGGAGCTCCCCCCTTCGCCTGGTAAGAAGAGTTTATTGTGGGCATCCCGGTCGGTCGAGAAGGACAGTCATCCTACCCCGAAGGCGGCGGATCCTTCGTCAACCCCTCCTTTGAACGGCAACGGTGCGCGTCCCAACCCCTTTGCAAAGTCGCGTCTTGGTGTCCCCGGCCGTCGTGTTGCGTCACCTTACGCTTCAGCGACGTTGCACACCCCAGCCAAACAAGTGGTCAGCACACCGCCAATGGACAGCCCTGTGAAGAAGACGCTTTCGAAGTGGGAGAAGCAAGAAGTCGAGGCTCAGGCGATGAATAGGATGAGGAAGCAGACCATGGAGGAGGAGGCGAGAAAGGCGGAGGCTGCGAAACCGCCTGCGCTGCCCGCGGCCCCGGCTCAAGGTGCGAGCAGTGGAACCTCTTCCTTCTTTGCGCTCCCTAAGCCGGCGGACAAACCTGCGACACCTGTACCTGCTCCTTCAGGAGAGACTGCGAAGGCGTCCGAGTCTCCAAAGGCCTCTGCGCCACCGTCCTTCTTCTCGATAGCGCCTGCTTCATCGTCATCGGCACCTGCATCTACACCTACGTCCGCAGCCGCGCCTGCGCCGACTGCTGCAACTGCCAGTGCGGCGCCTGCTCCATCCTTCTCGCTCCCGCCGGCGCCTGCACCCGCAGCTGCACCCCCAAGCAAGGACGCTCAGCCCACTCCGAGCTTCGCATGGCCTGGGGCATCTGCCACATCTGAGAAGGGCAAGGCTCCCTCTCAACCCTCAGCGCCCGCTGCTCCGACGGCGGTGCCCAATTTCTTCGGGACCTCGTCAAAGCCGACGCAGGCTCAGGCTGCTCCCTCATCTTCAGGAGCCGTACCCGACTTCTTTAATATGAAGGGTGCGAGTGCTCCAGCTGCAGGACCTTCTGCGCCGCAGTCAAGCGGCAATGTCGATATGGACACGTCCACTTCGAGTGCTAGTGCTCCCACCATGACCTCGACGTTCTTTGCTCCTCCTACTGCCTCTACGGCACCGCCATCTTCTCCGTGGGCCTCAGGGACAACATCGAACCCTACCTCTTCTTCCCTGTTTGGTGCGGTGACTGAGCAGAAGAAGCCGGAAGAGCAGAAGGCTGAGCAACCACCTGCGGCGGGCGGATCGCTCTTGTCGCGCATGGGAGGATTCAGTCAACCGAACACCGCTAGTCCGTTCGGGCAACCTGCCTCGGCGCCTTCTAACAGCTCTGGGTCTATCTTCGGGAATCCTGCAGCCTCCATGCAACCCGAGGCCGGCAAGACTACATCTGTCTTTGGTGCCCCTCCGAGTACGAACACCACCACGTCAGCGTTCGGACCTAGCTCAACCTCCAATTCGATGGAAGCCCCCAAGCCAAAATTCAAGTTCGATATTCCAACGCGCGGCGGGGGCGCTTCGTCAGCTCCTCCTGCGTCTCAGGCTCAGATGACCGGAGGACCTGTTATCGCAGCTGCTGGACCTAGTATGTTTGCCAACAATGGAAGCTCGTCGGGATCTACTAGTACTCCGAAGTTCAGCTTCGGTTTCGCCTCCTCTTCGACGCCCTCAAATAGCAATGCGATGGCGACGGATAGTCCGGCCCCTGCGCCGAATCCGTCAATGTTCGCGGGTCCATCAGCACCTTCCGCTGCGCAGCCTACGTCGGTCTTTGCAAACCCCGCGACGTCCGCGGGCAAGGCACCGGAGACATCTAAGATGTCGTTCACTTTCCCTCCGGCGACGCAATCGGCCAGTTCGATATTTGGCAAACCAGCCACCCCTGCCTCTCAGCCTGGTCAGGGCTCTGGGCAGGGCGCATTCTCATTCGGGCTCGCTCCTGCGGGATCGAAGCCAGAGCAACGTCCCGCGAATGGCTTATTCGGTCTCCCCTCAGCTCCTGCCCCCGCTCCGCCAGCGCAATCGCAGACGCCGTTTAAATTCACGTTTGGCGTGGGTTCGGGCTCTCAACCTTCTAGCAGCGCCGCGCCCAATACCTCAGTATTCGCAAATCCTCCGTCGAGTCAACCTAACCCAGCTGCTGCCCCGGGTGCCTCCAGCCAGAATCTTTTCACGTTCCCCCCTTCCTCCACACCTAATACCTGGCCGCCCAAACCCAGCTAAAATTGAGCGTTGCGTGTTGCATTATCTTTTCATTTAGTTTTGGACGTCTCAAATCCCGCAAATTGTACTATTATACTCATTGTCGTGCTCACTCATCGCGCGTTGTATTGTTCCTTGTCCAGTCATTTTGATCTCCTGTTTCGTTTTCGTTTTTCTCCTCTCTTCTCCCGTGAAATATATCGCATACACTGCCGTTTGGCAGACTCGGATTTCATGCTTCTGGGTGAGAGCCAAAATCTGTCAAGACACTGCGGGAGTCACGAAGCAGGATTGTTCCGCAGGAGCACTGCAGTCCCGATCTCGGCATTCTTGCTGCAGAAGCAACACCGGGCAAATGCGGCGCTGGTTAACATTAACGATGCGGACAGAACGATGCGGACAGGACGTAGCATGACTGCATGACTCAGGGGAGACCGACCCCTTTCGCCCAGCAGCGGTCACTGCGTCGCGGGAGTAATCGAGCATCCGACTGTAAGATGTCCCTGTAAAGGCCTTACGGAGGGCTAGCAGGAGACGTTCGTATAGTCAGGTCGCTCTTCCAGTTTTGATCTATCAATTGACCAACCATCAGTCTGTCTCTTCATTCGTTTTGTGAGTATCCCATACTAATCGTCATATCCTCTCCGTGTAGTGCTTTCTGCGGAATTTATCGAGGAGTGCATACGCTTTGCCAAGAGCCGTGAGGAGGCTCGGTGCTCTATCTATTACAAGCACCAGATGACTTTGATCAGCACTATGCCGATCTTCTCTCCCAACTTTGGTGGCGACGCTTTGTCAAGGGTTACTCCCACTCCTGATGAGCACGCTGTCTCGGAGGAGGAAGCTCTGCACTACTATGCAGGGCTCCATTCCGAGCCAAGGTTGCTTTACCGCACGGGCAAGCCGTGGCACCTGCCCGTTGTTCTCCAGGCCCAGTATCCTAGGAAGGAACTGCTCGAAGTTTTCGACCATCCGATCACGAAGGTCTGGAGCAACGGCCTAGCTGACAAGGTCGTCAAGGCTATGGATGCGCACGGGGTCAGTTGATAGGTATCTATCATATTGTGGACTTGCTAACTGAAATTCATAGGTCGATTTCAGGACTATAGATGTTGTCCCTCCAAGGGCACCGAGTTTGATGAAGACACAGGAGCGGCTAGGATACCAGTCATCAGTCCCGTCACCATCTGGATTGGTGTCTCCCCAAGCTCTGTCACCGCCACGGCTGCCCACGATGTGGCTCAGGTCCTCCTGGTCCTTTTCAAGGATTACCAGATCACTGACATCGACATTGACTTCCGTGAATCATTGCATACGTGCAAGGCTGGTCCTCTGTTTTTCAAACCCGTTCAAGACTTAGATCCACTAGTCGACGTAATCAGTCCTCTCACACATGCTCTGGGCCTCGGTATCTCCACAATGGCCAGGCTAGATGCACAGGGTGCTATGGCTCTCTACCTCGCTGAGGGTGGCGAAAGCAAGAACCTCTTTGGCCTGACGTGCCGCCATGTCCTCTTTGGATTGTCCCAGCATGATGTTGACTATGATGCTCATCCAAGTGCACCTCATCCTGAGGTCCTCCTGCTCGGGAATGGAGGCTATTCCAGCCTCACCGAGGCGATCAAAGTCAGCATCGCCCTGCATGCCCTCTCGGCTGAGCATTGGGCAAAGCAGATTGAAGACTACCAGGTGATGGAGGCGGCCACCAACACCATCGATGAGAATGCCAAGGCGATCCGGTTGAAGACTGAGAGGTTACTGAACGAGGCAGAGCCAGCAATGGAGGCCCTTGGAGCATTCTATGACCAAGTCATTCACTATTGGAAGGAACCCGATGCTCGGGTCTTCGGTCATATCCTCCGCTCCCCCAGCCATCCGCTTCGGCGTCGGTGAAGAACACTTCACAGAGGACTAGGGGCTTTTCCTCATCGACCAGACCAAGCTGGGCAATGGCTTTCAGGGTAATAAGATAGACCTCGGTGCGTTGCGATTGTCCAGCTAAGATTATCCGCTAATTTAGTGCTTTTTTATATCTAGGGACGAAGCTAACTCCCGCGGAATTTACGCTCAAGTGTTTCCCCCGTGGCGACGCCGGCTGGAAGTTCAGATATCCCAGAAATCGTCTGCTTCCCCTCGAGGGCTCCATTTCCGACGGGGTGATGCGCGCTCCTGACATGTGGGACTTGGACGGCAACCCATGCCTGTTAGTCGTCAAGAACGGGAGTGCCACTGGCACCACCATCGGCCGCGCGAACGGTGTCTTTTCTATCGTCCGCGACTACTTCCCAGACATATCGGCCAAGCAAACCTCCATGGAGTGGGCGATCATGAACTACGACAGCAAGCCGGGAGCGTTTTCAGAACCTGGCGATTCGGGTGCGATCGTCGCCGATATTCGTGGCCGTATTGGTGATATGCTTACTGGCGGTGCTGGTAAGACGACGTCCCCGGACTTGAGCTATGCCACGCCGTTTTGGTGGCTTCTTGAGCGTATCAAGGCCAATGGATTCCCTGACGCGCACCTTGGCGTTGTCGCCTAGGCGTTCCGGCTTTGACGACATGGAAGATCTTTTTGTTCTGTGAAACTAGTAATGTTTTGCTGTAATCCCTGGTCTACGAGCAGTGTCTGCTAGGCATGGGCATGTGTTAACGCGTCTTTACCGCAGGTTCCTGCTGTTCAGATCTGCGAGACTGTACTATTTATTATCCTCCGCCATTCGTGTATGCAACTGTTGTTGTGTCTATCCCCAGTCATCTGTGCCTCCTCGTATGTTATGTCTCGCCCTCCAATCCACTCCCTCCAGGCTGGTTTAAAAATGTTCAGACCGTGGAATGAAGTTCGATGTCTACTATAGGTAAGGACGTTGAATTACGCACTTTCCGCTTATTTTCTTTATGCTTGAGAAAAGATCTTCTTGCAGCTTAGCTCTCACGATTTCACTCTGAAGTTAAGTACCTTGGTCTACCTTCTTCTGAATGCCTTCTGGAGATATTGGCTCGCGGGCATGAGCCGTCCAGCCGGTACCTACGGCGCGAACTGTATCTAGTCCGACCTTCTCCTGGTCCTGCCGCGACGGTGTACGCCGCCATCCTTGAACTTCCTCTGCGTTTGCTTCCGCCGAGCGTTTCGCTAGTGACTGCGATCGCTTAGGACCTTAGAGCTAGCATGTATACGTTGATGCGTTGCCCTCCGTTCTGACCGAGGCCGAGTGCAATATAGCCTGTTCGTGCTGTCCGCCTACCCGGAATCACTGAGGAGACATCCGCCAACAACTCTACCTGTTTCTGGAATTAGCGCTTTGAATACTGCTCCCAGTACCACTGCACGCAGATCCAACCGGCAAGAATTAAGACGACGCCAGACAGACGTCTACATGTCAGTTTCAAGGTGTCGAGCTCAAGGTATGCCAGCTTCAAGTCCTCTCAGAAGCGACACCTGCTTTGCGGTCGACATTTACTCAATCTCGCCTACCTTCGTCTACTCTGTCGATACTCGGTCAGCATTAGTGTGCTTACTGGAGCTTTAGGTTATAGTGCCCGGATTCCGTGATCCGCCGCACAACTTGAATCTTCTAGGGTACGGCAAAATTTACTTGGGCTATCTCATCAGACTGAATTTCGAGCTTGGCCTAAGTTGGCCATCGTCTTTAAGCTCTTGTACCGGCGGCATAATGAATCATGTACTTCGGGATTTGCTAGACTGTCCCCGTGAGTTGACGTCTTCCACTCGCGCTAGCACACTCGTGATCTTGTCTTTATCAGATATTCGATGTCATATCCTGTTCACTTGGGATTCTTAGCGATATCAGCGCCGAAGCTACGGTAACAAGCTACTACGAGCCTAACATGCTCAAAATTCTCCAGCTCGATGGTCGGGTGTCTCTGTAAGTGCGACCGGGTCTCGTAGGATGAACGCTGCCCGACGGACCTTGCATTCTTCCTTGGTGTGGGCCAGACATCGTCGGAGTTGTCCTCGAGAGCGAGAGCGTAAACACCACTCCGTTTGGCGGCCACAAGTTTTAACCGCGTCTCCGTGCTCCTTCGGAGATTGGGCAAAGAATATAGCAATAGTGCCAATCCTAGGTTTCGCGATCCGCGTGGTCAATGTAACTTCAGATAACCTGCTCCCTGCTCGCGCTCCAATGCCTGTCAAGCTAGTCTTACTTGAGCCCCTCGGGCAAACGAATCTCCAGTTGACTGGCCGACTTCTTTCCGGAAAGTGATTTGAATCTCTTTGAGCGGGAGGCTACGGCAGGACTGGAGAGCATAATCACGGGGCGTCTCGCGATTTAGGGGACTCCTTGTCAACAGTGAGCCGCACTTCTCTCACATTTCGGCAGCCCTGCAATGAAATCGGTTCGACAGATATAACCCGGTATTTCTCTCGCTATTCCATCCGCCACAACGTTATGGACATTTCAAGTATAGTGCAAAACTGCGTACGCGGGAATAAGTGACTCGGTACATTCTGCCGTGGCTCTTCGTGGCGTTTCTGCGCCTGATGTATTCCCTGTACATATTCTCATGGACCATTCCAGCTGGCCGATAATTGGGGCGGACGCTGCGTCTGCATTACCTGATCACCGGCTGCCTCCGTCAAGATTTGACCCGCTTAATTAAGTCCTGTCGCGTTGGCCTCAAGTGGATCAAGTTCTCCACCAGCCTTCGATCTTCCCGCTGTCGGTTAACGTATGTCCTTATCTCCTTAACAACCGTGGTGTCGAGCCAGTAGATCTGCATCTGCCGTGGCGAGTGTGCGGGAGATACTCTGGCCTGAATTGCCTGAGATCAACATCTCTTTGATGTAATCATCTGATTTACAGCAAGACACCAGCCAATGCGGGGCCGCGTCTGGAGATGTCATGCGTCATCACTGGCGTTGGTGAAAAGTGTTCATGAACGCTGGAGGAGGATGCCAGAACCGCTGGCCTGGCGAAGTTCCATAGATGATTGCATGTTGCTGTGAGACTGATCCTTCTTCACGTTGTGGGATACCCGCACTGTCATCATCAGGACGCGATCCAGGGCTCTTGCGCAGCGTCCATTCCACTCGAGTCCGCGGGGATATTCTTTCATACACCTTGCAAGATGCATATGCCCTCGAACGTCATGCTCATGGTCAGCCCACATACTTAGCTTTATTGCATTTGATTTCGCTTCGACTCTCAGGACGTGCAATTCACAAGGTGTAACTTCCCAGGTGGGAACTAACATATTGAAGTACCGCCATGGGCATCACCGTACGGTCCCCGCGATGCCAGAGGACAGGAACAGTGCAGATTGTGATTGGCCGACCTGGGATCTCGGCCTGCACAGGTTTCCGCGCGAGAGAAATGGACTCCTGGATCCTGATGAACTCGGAGAAGCCTCTTGAATCCCGTACTGAGATCTGACCGCTGCTGCAGCTGATGTGGTGCACCCATGAGCACGCTTCTCCCGGACAAATGATTCCTATCCTTGAGCAAAGACGCCATATCTGCTATCCATACTCCTTAAGACAGAGATAGCATTGCGAATTGCTGGTCGCTATAGGCCCACGCCCCTCGAGGCTATCCGCCTGTACAATGATACGACACTCCACGGCTTTCTGAGAGACGGCGGACGTCGGTCTCCCGTCCGATTCTATCGTTTCCCAGGTTGTATTTCAAAGGGACAGGCCTTCGGCACCGATGTCCAGCTCCAGAGGCACCCGTGCATGCGCAGACTGACATTGACAATCAACGGCATCTGCAGTCTCAGAGGCCAATCATACCCGCGGGCAAGTGATAGCACAGGCGGCCTTGTGGCAGCGCGGGGAGAAGGCATTCCGCTGTTGAGTAGCTCCCAGCCTATTCCAATGGTTTGTTATGAAGTAAGTTTAGTCAAGGATACGAAACGTGCGAGACTTCAATTGACCTATTCTTATAATCCTAAGGTCATTCGATCACGGACATCATGCCCCTTAATCAAATCATGCATCCGGAAGCAAAGATGGAGCACAGGAAGGACTGAGGATACAATGTCTCCGATCCTGGACAGGTCCAATGGTCAGAGCAGCTATTTGTGGCGAAGCGTCACCTGAGACTATCCCGACATGTCTTTTTATACGCAAAAAGACGCGAGCCTCCAAGTTGAGAGCTTCCTGTCAAGCTTGCGCGAGAAGTGACCGCGATTGGCCAATATCGTATGGCTGTGCGGGCAAGGCGTGGAGGACACTGCCATAGGGAATACCAGGGAAAGCGAGCTTCCCGCCGTGCATAGTAACGCCGTCGAGATACGTCATCCTTGACATGCTATCGAGCTCAAGGACCAGTAATTGAATAGGTTGTTCTGAGGAGGCATCAACCCAGACGAACGGCATGCACATACGGTTCTCTATTCCAATCCAGGTCAAGAGTCCTTCCGGTTAGCGGGCTATCGCGTTTTGGAACGGTGACATACTCCGCACTCACCATAAGTATAGATCATAATTCGATCATGGCGCGGTCTGTGTCGGTTAGCTGGCTTGGTGATTCAAATACACTAATGAAGCCGAGAGCCGCCAGGTCCCAAAGCAGAAAAGTTGTGCCATAGCCTTCCGATGCGTTAACCGTTCGGTATGGTCGGCACAGTCAAGTCCATAGAGCCAGTTCGGAGCATCCTGAGAGTACAGTAAGACGGAAGCAGCACACTGCGTGAAAGCGTGCTCGGTACGCGAATAACGACGGTACCAGCAGGACAAGCCCCGAACATGGCGTCAATATGCATCCTCAACAACGCAACATCCCTTCATCGAGGAGCTGAGATCGATGAGAGAACGTTAGTAAGATCACGTATACGCATATCTCGCGCTAAATAGGTCTAGAGTTCGCGTATCTGACAATCTTGTCACCGGTATACGTACCTGCTACCGTCCCAGGCTAGTGCACGCGGAAGGGCTACTTACTGCCGCGCAAGTACATACCTGGCCTCTGAAGATCTGGTGTAGCGGTAGTGGCGCTCCCGCCCGGGATTCGTCTGAAAGCTTGACAGTGAGCTAGGTCATGGTCTGTGAGACAAAAAACATCGGAAGAAAGCCAGCGATAATTCGCGAACTGCAAGGGTGATGCCATCACGCCAGTAGATCCAACATCAGCCGGTGAAGATCGATATCCGTAGAGTCAAGCTAGAGTCGTACACAAGTCGCCGGTAAAGAAGGCGGAGTGGCGTGCGAATAATCCCGACAATGCACATATCTGGATTCCGCAGCATGACAAACGCTTGTCTTTCCGTGCCACATCAATTATTGCGCGGCGGTACTACCGCAAGCCCGTGAAGACATCATAAAATAAGAGGTGCGCTACGCTTGTAGCACGTGACTAGCTGGAGGGTTGCCGTGTTGAATATATCGGAGTTCAGACCCTAGTAGTACCACAATGTCTGTGGTTCCGAATCTGGAGGAGGCAGGTGCCATCGCAGCAGAGTACATCGCAAGTAAGTGCATACTGTTCCTGGGCTCTGATATGTAGAGTGTCTGTGATGTAGCTAAGATGCTACATCGCGTATCCCTGCATCATGGTAGGACGCCCAGTGGAAGACTGACTGTCCTTCACTAGCTCTGGATAACCTTCCCAACGAGGTCCAATTCATACTGGCTGAAATCAAACACAAAGAGACCAAGTGCGAAGGTACGCAACCCAGTCCTAGTATATAAATGCCGCTGCTGATCAGTTGACTACCTCACAAATGAATCGCTTGTACTGTGGCATGCCCCTCACAACGGCCTCTGCAACTAACAATAATGACCGAACATATTCATTATCTGAACTGGATGTGACAGAGCTGAACCGCGAAATCCACAAAGAGACTTCGAAATATCTCAAGCAAAGCGTTCGAGCGACCGCATCCTCCTCATCTGCACCTTCACCTTCACCCCAGACACCAAACCCAGCCGCCCCCAGCTCAACCTCCTTATCCGCCAAGGTCATCGCCTCCTACGCCCTCCTCGAACAATTAACGTCCGAGAAAGTGGCCTTGGCTCAACGCATGACGGACCTCGTCGCGCGCGCAAAGGCGCGGCTGGACCACGATCTAGCGAGAGTCCTCGTGGCGCAGGGAGATGTCGACCCGGCGAGCGCAAGCCTTACCGCTGCCGCTGCTGGTTCCACTAGTGGATTCAGCTGGGCAACACCTGGGCCCGCTGCGTCCAGTACAGGCGCCGGTGCAGGGCGTAGCGCGGTCAAGGAAGTCAATGATCGGTTGACGGCTACTATCACGCTGCCCGAGGTTCCCAACCTCTCAGCAGCTGCGACGACACCGGTACCCAAACGTAAGCTCGCATGCCTTGTCGCAATTCTCATATAATGTGAATTTTACAATTTTCCAGGCCGTAGATTGAACCCACAACCTTCCACCACGTCTATCAAGCTCCCTTCCCCATCTCCATCCATCATCACACTTACTCCCACGCCGGCTCCTTCGGGCGTTCGCTCGCGTCTGCAGAACCAGATTCACATGGCCTCTAGGGGGCGCCGTTCGGCCCAAACCGCAATTAAATTAGAGCAGAAAGAGGAAGAAGAAGAGGACGCAGAAGGCGACGAAGACGTCGAAGAAGAGGCCGAAGGCGGCGTGGAAGGACCAGAGGTTGAAGAGGAGCCTGAAGACAAGACCATCTATTGTTTCTGCCAACAGACGAGCTTCGGCGAGGTAAGTTGACGTTATTCCGTTTTTGATGACAGGCTATTGCTCACTGCGTTCCTAATGTCTCTTTCCCTCATCGTCCCCACACGTTACGCCACTTTCCGCTTGAACCAATCCGTTCTGCTATCCTGTCCAGATGGTCGGCTGCGATAGTGACAAGTGCAAGTTTCAATGGGTAAGTGCTTCCATTCTCACCTATTGGCTTCCTACCAGCTCCTTTCACCCTCCTCGCTCGCTTTTCGCGTACAAATCCACGGACCGCCGTTACCGATGTGCCCGCCCACGCTCGGGCGCTCCGCCATTCCATGCCCTGAGTGCACACGTGCTACCGCTTCTTGCCCTAGTTCCAAAAATAACCCCATTTGTCGCCTTCATCCTTGTCTCCTCCCCCTGCTAACACGCTTGTTTTCTCCAGTTCCATCTCGGCTGCGTAAACCTCAAACCACCGTTACCCGAGACGTGGTATTGTGACTATTGTGTCAACAAGGGATACGCGCCTGCGGGGTACCACGGGCCAGACGGCACTCAACCTACACGGAAGAGAGGTCGGAAGTGAGTCTACTCGCGAAGCGATCACCCGGTTACCCATATAGTCGCACTGGATGGGGTACTAGAGCTGCAAGCAGTCCGTTTCCTGGTGTTGGCTGTGTACCTCGAGCGCTGAGCGCTGGCCTCACCCGACACATTCGGGGTTCCGAGTACATATGAAGTACATAGTTTATCTTGAGCGTTTGGAGCGGCGGTGCGTGGAATCCTTCGGAGCAGTCAGTTATCACGCAATGGTCCGTCTGTAGCGCCAAAGCGCTCATCCCTGCCACACCGACCGGCCTTCCGGGGTTCCAAGTCATCGCGGAGGCTTCTGCAAATTTCCCGATGTCGGCAGGTGATACAGTCTCCGTCCGAGGGTACTCGTATATTCCTGAGGCCCCACCAGTGAGCGCGATATCCCCAACAATCTCCGCATATGCGCCGTGTAGACAGGTATGGATATATCCTCGTCAGCTGTAGAGCCGGTCTGTTGGCTTTGCAGGTCTCAACGAAGATTCGCATCGCCGACGCCAGCGCTATGCGCGCTGAGCAGGTACACTCACCTATACATGGGTGCAGGCCCCTGGTCGACCTAGATGGCAGGTTACTTGAATGCGTGTCCCTGCATTGCGGATCGTCCACCCATTGTACCAGCCGGCAGGTCTAAGGGCCGGTACGAGAGCGGTTATGGGCGCTCTCTACCGCATGAATGGCATAGGTAGTTTCCCTTACTGGCTAGGTGATCGTCTCGTTCCTCAGCGCCACCTACATTGGAATTGCACCCTACCAGACAGAAGCGTCGAGCTACGGTTGGTAATGTATGAGTCGCGCGGGACCTCTTGTCAAGTGGAATGAAGACGGGAAGAGAATAGGGGACTACACAATTCGCCGGCACAGCCCTCGACTGTGACCGTGATGGATGCCCTTCTTCTTCTCCCAGGCCGGGTCTCAGGAGCAGCGTGTTCCATTATCAGATAAAGCTCTCCCGCTCCTCCGAGCGAATAGGGTTCGTGGCAAGCAGAAGCTTGGCCGTCTCAATGTCCTCGATTCCGGACTCGTCGCAGGAGGGGTGCTAAGAGCGAACCGAGGGAGTAAGCCCACGTAGACATGCGAGTACCCCGAGCCTAATTCCGGACGCTGTGTGGCCCGCAGACATAGAGATCGAGACTGACCGTCTGTAAGGAGAGTCCATGGGAAGGCTAAGACGTCGCCTAAGTTCCGGGGATACTTGCATCCACGTAGCGCTCGATGACGCGGTTGTTGCCCAGGCACACGGTATTTCCCCACCACGTAGGCGGGATTTGGACCAGGAAGCTGATGCGTTCGCAGGTAACTGCCGGTGGAAGCCCGCCTGTTCTCCTCTTCGTGGTTGGAGAAGAAAATAGGACTTTGCCTTTGAGGGCGGGGCAAGGAGAGTTGGTGATCGAGTTCAATGAACCCAAGACTTGTAAGTTCAATGAATCCAAGACTTGTAAGTAAGCGGACTAGTGGCCAAGTCGTGTCGGAGATCTCCGATTTTCTTCCGCTGGCACAGCTTTATGGTGGCGACGCTGGAGCGGATTCATTGTGAGACCGGAGACTCACCTCCTCCATAGAGGCTCTCTGGCTTGCGACTGCATAGGCAACTAGCAGAGGCATGTCAATATTTTTAGCATATAATGTTACTAGATCTGGGATTCCCAGACAGCAGCCTATCTATAGCACCCTGCGTGAGGTGAAAGCAAGACGTCTCAGCCTTCCGTATACGTCAGACTGCCGTGGACTTCGTGAGCACGCTCTCATAATTAGCATGCCGGCCAGGGCGTCAGGGCCGTCATGGCAATGCCCGTACCGTAGAATGGAACCTTGCTGGGATACAAACTGAAGAGCGTTGACCGGCGCGTTCTCGGTGATTGTATGCTGACCCCTTTGAACGCCCAGTCGACGAGTTGAATACGAAACCCGCCGGGGCAAGACCGCGAAGAGGCTCGAATAGACTAAAAGTAGAGCTGGGAAAGGATATGGTCGCTTGGGTGACGACGCAGCACTCGACGTTCTTCTGGGCCAAGTGGAAGCCGGCCCTGTACGTTGACGACAGCAGGCCAGCTCGGCCCGGGTAGTCTAAGAGCGGGTGTATTGAGCAGGCCCACGCTGTCGAATGTCCGGCTGCCTGAGGTAAACGTCTCGGCCAGCCATGCCCTTGAAGATACGTGAGGGAAACTCCCTGCCCGAGGTCGTTCATACGCTGTGGCAGACAGAGGTGGGCGACGCCTGTAGGAACAGTCAACCTCATGAGGGACGTTACTGCAATTTGTGGGGACGCGGATAGGTTGGTTTGCTGAGCCGATCAGCGGGTAGGTTATTGCGCGGAATTTGTCGTTGGAGAGCGCTGCGAGCAATAGAGACGGCCCATTATTTCATCTCTTCGACTCGATGGCTTCTCGATCCCTCCGGTCCATCGGTGCATCCAAGTATACACGGGCTTGGCAATACCCCGGCATCTGCTGCGAATTGGAGCCCGTCGACGGCTGAGAAAAGCCTGTGCAAGGTATGCAAAGCCCCCGCACAGACCAAGACCAATCAGATAGGACGTCGAATCTTCAGCTTCACGATGGACGGTGTCCATAGCCCGTTGATCCGCTGTTGTTGGTTGGATGCCGTCAACAAAGCCTTACGTCCCAAAGTAGATCACTAAATATAGTCCACATCCCCCGCTTCATACAGTCGTGTACCTTATGCCCTTGTCCGTTTCCCGGGGACAGGTAACGTCGCACAAAGTACAGTACAGTGACGATCGGCCCAACCCAAAACGATCCAGGGCGGGCAAAGTGACTTTGCCGTAGGCACCGTGCGTTCCCTGCTCTCGACAGCCTGGCCACCCGCGCAGCACAAGCCGACAAACGGACAGAACAGGCAACGCGGTACGTACTTCGAGTCCCGCACTCAGTACTCCCACTCGGGGCCGACACAAAAAAGCCCTGCCGTCCTCACGGCACTGCCGTATCAATGTGTATTGCGCCTACGAAGAAAAGGGTCCGCGTCCACCCTGGATTTTTGGTCGCCCTTCTAGCTAGCATCCGAGAACGCAGGCGGGCGATTGGTAGCCTCATGAACGCCAGCTGCCCATGTGCACGTGCCTCGATAGCCCCACTTGCACGCCCCGCGTCGAGCTGGCGTTGGAATGCTGACATGGCGCGCGATAGGCAGTCGTCCATTTGCAGCGAGCTGAGCGGGTCTGCCAGGACAGCATAATATTGGAACGCAGCCTTCACAGAGAAAACACATACGCGCGCATTGGAATTCAGCGCGCGATAGGCAGCGACAGAGGACCTGAGCGCAGGGCAGGCCTGTCATGGTGCAAGTCTCTCCCGATACCCAGTATATTGCTTCTGCGATTCTCTCAGGAACAAGAAGCAACCACTGCATACGGGAATTGCCGCGCGCTGAAATGAAGGGAAGCGCGACGCGGACGCAATTAGGTTTATTTATCGGCTTCGCCGGCAGGAATTGCGAGGGAGAGACGGGCAGGTCGGTCGGCGAAACATGTTTTGAGGCGAGCATATGCGCGCGGGGGTCACGTTCGTTCTGAAGCTGAGGTCGATAGCAAGTCGGCTCGCGCGTTAGCTTGGAAAACTTTGTCGGTGAGCATGCCGACGTCGAGAGAGTCGTGTCCTTCCCGTCGTTAGAGGCCTTCGACTTCTGGCACAATTGACGCGTAAGGTGGGAAAGGGAAGTGAACGTACAGTGCTAATTACCATAGATACTACTCGTACGGGCAACGGTTATCGGGCGTCCCATAGATAGTGGCTGTACGGCTACAAGGCGTCGTGGGGTCGTGTACACACTCGTCGCTAAGCCACACTAAGTACTAGTACACTTGCAGTGTAACTGTCCCACTGTAAGGACGTCGTGTTCTATTTCCCTGCTCCGAGCCAGCCCCACTTTTAGGTACGCGTCAAAGCCGCCAGAAGAGATGAGAAGAGTGAACATGAGAAAGCTCGGGATTGCACCATTATTATTATTACACGGCGCACTACGAGAGAAAGAAGGTTGGACAAAGCTTGGCTCCGAAACGTCCTTTGGAAGTCCCGCCGTTCTTCTCATGTATCACGAGACATTGTCACATTTTGAGTTGGGATAGGGTTTTGTTTCAGCGAAACGTGTTTATGAGATCTGTGGCGCAAAACATACGGCTCAGCGGGAGAGGATCCTTGAACGGGGGCCGGAAAGGTAGGTTTTCCCCCGCAGACGACTCTAGAGCCCGAGGACGATCGTCCGTGCAATGTTATGACACAAGAGGTACCTCCTTTCTCTATTGTACGTACTCGCTACGTGTAAAGACTACAAAACGGAGATAGCTGGTGCACGGATTGCGGTGTCTCTGCACTGCTATGCTGTGGGTCCAGGACTTGAGTCAGTAAGGGAACGGCCACGGCGACGTCGGAGTCACTCCAGTATATGGAATTGCTATGGAAGGGTCGTTAATGGGCGCCTGGAGTACGCGCTAGAGGGGTCAATGGGATGCGCGGTGCACAGCATGATCATGCTGCGACAGAGGGTGTCGACGGCGTAGAGGTAGTGAATGGCTGGCGAAAGACCAAAGGAGGTCAAGGCAGTGCAGGCGGCATGGAGTTTATAGAGAGTCGGAGGGCCGAGGAAGCGTACGGTTGCCCCAGAGGCTCAGGTCTATAATGCCATCGGCTGCGCCGCTACCTCTGGGGTCCTGGCACCCTTTGTGACTGATGTTGTCGCCACACTGCCCGATCGCTAGAAGTTACCTGTGCGTATAATGAGGTCCCCCTGTTTATGTAATTGGTGACTAGCGACCGTGTGACTGAACGTTCGGCCTAAGAGAAAGGTGTTCCGCATGTTATTCTAAGGTAAAAAGGGCCGCGAATCATATTGTAGGACGAGTTAGAGCATATCTGCAAGGAAAAAATGAGTGTCCGGTCTTTTCTTCACCAATTGGACATATGACCAGTGACTGGTGGTGACCTTGTAACCGAACGTTCGGCCATAGAGGAAGGGCGCCCAAGAGCGCCCAAAGTTCTCACGGATTAGTCAGCACGATCTCAAGATCTCAGGAGATCAGCGCTGGCCACACAGGGTGAGAAGTGATGGACTCTGATGGAGATCGCTGAGGATCCGGCCATCCTTCCCTGTACATATGTTGAAGCACAGTACCCTGGTCAAAAAGTATAGAGACACGGAACTAAGGATATAGCAATAAATACAATTTTCTCTACTCTATGATGAAGATATATGTCGAGCCGGTGAATGCCGGAGGCGATATTTGGTATGAAATACAGTGAAATGGTACGAAAAATTGTCAAAAAAAGCTTCATGACATGAAAGAAATATAAAATGTATGCAGGGCCTCGTTTTGAGGAATACCGCCTCATCAGCACCAAAATATATGGAAACCATCCAGGGCCGGCAATTACCGAGGTGTAGACTTAGCTGTGAGGCAGGCCAAAAAATCTGAAAATGTACAACACCGGCAGGAGTCGAACGAGGGACCCCCCGGAGGGCATAGGATATACACTACGAGACCCAACCCACTACACTACAGTGCTCTGGGAAGTACTGGTTCTCCATCCCCTATGTACATACAAATGCCGCCGCCATACCAAAAGAGGTCCGAGTCGGTCCCCGATCGGCTTCGGGAAGCTGCCATTTTGGGTGAAATTGCCGTCTACGGTAACGCGAAGCGCCCAGCGACGGCGTGAGAACTTTGGGCGCTCTTACTCGCCTAGAAGAAGGCCTTTCGCATGTTATTCTAAGGTCCAAAAATGGCGCTAATTGAAGTTTACTATGAGTTAGAGCATATCTGCAAAGACAAATTGAGCGTCCAATCTTTTTTTCTAGTCATAAACCAATTGGGCATATGTCGCAGCATGTTCATTCACGTGAGCGCTCATCTCTTGCCAATGGACTGTGCACTGTAAGCTCTATACACCTTCTAGCCGGTGCATGGGACTAGTTGTCCTGTGCATAATCCTAGCACTACCCGAAAACGCAGGCGCCGAGACGGGATTGTTCGAAATATTCTCGCGCCATCTTCGCGTTTGCCAGAGTCTGCGACGGATGCGACGCGATGTGCAATTGAAGTATGGCCGAGATAATTCATGGGAAGCCAGTCTGTAAGTGCAGTCTTTACTTCTAACATGGTGTCGCATTGATTCAGATCGCGTTCCAGCACCTGCAACATCTGCCAACTCCACCTACAACCGCAACCCGGACAGGAACACTCAGTATGGTCATGTTGGTATGCCAAAACATGTCTCCCACATGCCACCAGACCATCGGCATACATACATATAAAGAACAAAACATGAGTAAAGCCGGGAAAAACAGCACCGTGTCAAGTCACACAGGGACCCCGGCAGGCGCTGCCAGGGGGAGACGTGGTCGATCACTCGATTATAGACCTGAGCCTCTGGGGCAACCGTAGAAGCGAGTGTAGATGACGATGGATGGCTGTCCGTGTCAATGTATTAGAAGAGATATGAACAGCGACGACAGCGCCTCCGAGAGAGGTCAGCGAGCGCGCTGCGTGGGAGGGCGAGGTGCCGTATACGGACGCACGCATGGGCTGGGATTCCAAGCTCCGATAGGAGGACAGACGATCCACTCTTTCGGTTCTCTCTGTGTACCGTGTTGCTGGGTTCTGCACCGCTAAGCCATAACCGCTCAGAAGCACGGACCCCGGCGGTTCCCCCGGACAGCGCTGCAGAAGCACAGGCTTACGCGAAGGCCCGGGTTCATGGATTGCAATTGGCGACTGTACAAGTTCAAAAGAGCAAGAAATGGTCTGCCTCCTCATCGATCATCCCCTCTTCTGCCATGGAATTCGAATCCGTCCACAACCACTTCGACTCCCCCTACAGCGCCTATTCCGACTCTTCCTCCGCGCCCCGCACCCCCTCCCCCCGCCACACCGACGATATCATGCACTCCCCGCCAAACTACAAGTCCTCCTTCGACCTCGACCCGCTCCGCAACATCCTCGCCGAGCAGCAGCACATCGAAGACCCGTCGCACCCGGTGTGGCACCACCAGGGCAGCCCCTTCCACTTCCAGGCCCCGCCACCTTCGCGCGGATCGCTGCTGCAGGAGCTCTACGACCACGATCTGCCACCGGAGCACTCGCTTCCCGGTACGCCCCATTCCGACATCTACGTCAACGAGCACGCGTACGGCCCCGGGCCCCTCCACGGGGACTACATGCACCAGCCATCGCCACACCACCACCCGCGACACCCCCATGACGTCGGCATGATCCGCCGCGCGACTTTCCCCTACGTCCGCCAGGACCACCCGTCGCCCGCGCTCTTCGGCCCCGAGGGCCCCATGGACCCGTACCAGACCCGCCAGGACGCCCTCTACGGCGAGCCCCTCCCCATGTCCGCCGAGCCGGGCACCCTCCACCGCTACCAGCCCATGCACCCGTCCCCGCACACGCCCTACCACGACCTCCACGACGACCCCATCAAGCTCGAAGAGTCCCACGTCATCGTCCCCTCCCAGCAGTTCTACCCCGCCCGCCACCCCCACATGCCCCAGCACGCACACACCTATCCCTACCCCCCACAGCTCCCCATCCAGCACACCGACGACGCCGCCTCAAAGGAGACCCAGTACCTTCGCAGGCGCTGCAACAACTGCCACACCACCGAGCCCCCGTCGTGGCGCCGCTCGACCCTCAACCCGGGCAAGATCGTGTGCAACAAGTGTGGGTTGTACGAGCGCACGCATCTGAGGCCACGCCCGCTCCGGTTCGACGAGCTCCGCGCGGGCGGCAAGGGGCGCAAAGCGAGCGGCGCCGCGGGCGTGCAGCGCAAGGCGAGCCCGAAAGTGAAGAAGGAGACCAGTGGCGGGTCGCCCGCGCCCGGCGGGACCATCTCCCGGCGCGCGAGCGTGAGCAGCATCGCGAGCTCGACGCACTCTGGCAGCGGCATGAGCGACTGGGATGATAACGGTCAGCCTCCTCCCGCCGTCCCTTCTACGCTACATGAGAATTAAACAGCCCTTGTCCACGCAGTTTCTGTTTATTCCGGCGGCTCCAACCCTCCGTCGACGTACCCCTCCCCGCAGACCTTCTCGATCCCGATGCGCGACCCCTCGAGCGCGTCGCCGCCCGCGTCGGCAGCGGGCATCCGGCTGCCGCCTGCGCCCATGAGCGACCTCCACCCGCACTCGCCGCACATGCCGCTGCACGGCTCGCCGTTGCAGCACGCCGCGGCGCTCGCGAGCCCGCAGCAAGCGGCGCTCGAGCTGCGCGGGCCGGCGAAGAGCCAGACGACGCCGCCGTACGAGTACGAGCGGGCGGGGGACGCGTTTCTGAGGCGCGGGTCGCTGCCGGTGCATTTGTCGGGGTATGGGCGCGAGACGGGGTGGGTGCCTGTTGCGCCTGCGCCTGGGGAGGAGGGGGGGAGCCGTAGCGGGGCGAGCGTGGCTGGGGATGTGAGGGCGAGCCCTGAGGTGATGGCCGTGTAAGACTGGTTCCTCCCCCTGTGGCGGCCTGGCGTCGCACTCCTCGCCGCCTTGTTCATACTGCAAAAACGGAACTCACTGTATCGCTACTCTGCCTGGCCGCATACCTCCCCGCCCCCACCGCCAGGGTGTTGCTCGCTCGTGTTTATTGCGCTTTCTTGTATCTTATTGCCCTTGCCTCTTTCGCCGTGTTTTAACAACTGTTTATTGTCTTTGCATTCTCTGCGGACGTATACCTCCCGCTGCCCATTATTTATCTCGGCTCGGCTCAGTGCTCGCTGTCTATACATTCGTCGTCTCGTCGGTAAAAGATTATATTTATTAGGTGGCTCTCCAGTGTACTAGTATCTTACTTGCATTATGTTTGGTGTAGGACCGGTGTTTAGAGTAGTAGACGTGGAAATAAGTCAACTGTGAAGACATGTCGTGATCGAGGGTGAATATGAGTTGTGATCGAGATGCGGTGCTGGACTCCATCATGCGGCTGGAGATAACACTTCGAGTTTCGTCTCGCCAGCGAGGCGTGTAGGCGCGGATGGGCAGGACAAGCGCGGGTCACGGGTGGAAAGGCGACCGCGACCGTCGGAGGCGTCGTATACGCGTTATCTGGCCCAGTGACCAGTGGGATCGTAGCAGGGTGAAGACCGGGGCCGTGGCTTCTCTGGCCAGGGGCAAGTGTTTCAGGTGGCAGTTCTCGAAGCGTCAGATAACGGGTGCCTGCTGTGGATGTGGTGGGATGGGAGAGAGGCGGTGCGGTCGCGGCGATTAATTTGATGGGGGTGGGATGGGATGGGTGATCTGCGAGTGCGAGCGAGGCTTGGTGAGGGATCGGACATCCGGGCGGTATCTACGACAGGATCTTTCGGAGGTAAACTAGCGGGCGGGTTTCAGAGACAGGGTTCGCGCAGTGATGGACTGGCCTGTGCTGACAACGTTTAGTGGAGATGCATAGAGGTAACGTTTGTGGCGGTAGATGGGTAGGTTGGAACGGTTAATTAATGCACGGCGGTGTCCTCTGCGCAGACGACGGCGCTAGTCGGAATCGGAGTGCAGGCTAGTGCTTCGGGTATTCAGCGTGTGGCGGGTGGGAAGCCGAGGTAGTCCTGCATGGACATGACGTTTAAACAAGTACTGGGCCACTGCTCGGAGTCGCAACTCGGGGGGATGTTAGTGCCCAGCCGCTAAAGTCCTGACAAATTACGAGCAAAGAACGGAGCCTCTACGCATTTGAATAGTATTGCTTGTTGGGTCTACCGGCAAGTTATCTCGTAGTGCGAGTGCTCCGATGATGGAGGGCATGTACAAATTGGCCGGAGTTGAATTACAGATTTTGTGAGTGGCCACGACGACCCCGGTTGAGTCGTTGCTGTACCACCCGGTGTCCGTCGAGGAGATCAAGAGCAACCACCGGAGATTACTTTCTGGACCGGCCTTCGCGGGCAACTGCTAAGGCCTAAGGTGTGAGTATGTTATGTTTTGTGGTGTATTGCAAGTGGTAGTTGTTCGAAGACTACTATGCTCCCGGTGACGCCGATAGTGCTGCCTCGATCAATGGGTCAAAGTGACTCCGGTCAGGTTAGCAACGAGGAGAGATCACAACTCTCTCTCAATCCGCCACTCGTACACGGACATCTGCGACATAGCGAGAAGACCTCCCCAGTTCGATCGAAGCCGATGAAAATGATCAACTTCCACTTCCGCCATTAATGGACTTGGGAACCACCGAGGTCTGTGGAGCATAGGAAGGATACTATGAACAGATAGTACGCCTCACTTAACTGGGGAGGTATCTCGAGTTTGGGCTGGACTGTGGGCGAGCTATTTCCCTACGTACTGAAACTTGTCGCACATGGGAGCTCCTGGTGCTATAAATTTTGTGGGGTACAGAAAAGCAGTGGAGCACCAGCAGGAGAGCAACATTTTGATGAGGGGCGTGACTTATGCACGTCCAAGAAATCCGCCGATATGCAGGCATGGACAAGTGCAAGGGCGTATATCGAGAGCGATAAGAGACCTGGGCACTGCCTCCCGCGAACGTGACCGAGCCCGGCCAATTCCATCATATGCCCCTATCGTCTGCAATAATCTGGCTAGCATCGATTCCAGATATGCGCCCGCAGATCACCCTGCGATCCATCGGGGGCACATACTTCACTACCCTTGGAGAGAGCTGCTTTGCAGTTCCAAAGGACTGGCAGATTGACCAGTGATGAATCAGTAGAGGCGATGAAGGAGGAGCGCCACTGAGAACTGTTGCGCGGATGCTGAGATGAGAGCCGAACAAATGCAGAGTTATCTATGTCGCAGACGTGGGTACACTCTTCGTCATATCTTCATGATCGCAGCGAACTCTTACGTCTAGTCTCACGTTTCATCGGTTTCTAATTGGAATCATCGCTGGGCATTGCAGGCTTAGGGGCTCAGCGCTCAGTGTGGAATATTGACCGAGATGTATGGCATTGAGGGCATTACTACATGAGCACGGAGAGCTCGTTTCAACGTAGCTCCAATCCTCTCCCAGACAGTGTGACCAGACATAGCAGATCGATCGTAGAGAATGGTGATCAAACAAGCCCACAACTGATCTGGATCGAGACGTCAAATACACATGGTTATTTCGCAATCGAGCCACAGCGACCTTCTCGTGAGGCCAAGCAGTTCTCAAATATTGCAACAACGGATCACGACAAAGATGCATAGTAATACATAGGTTTCCTGATATCCTACAAGTCCACGCAATGGGCGCGCCGGGCTTCCGATTCACGAAACGGCGGGTTGCTCCAGAAACCACCCCGGCATGCCCCCTCTCCAGTAATGGCGAGAAGCACCGGCAAGGCACGACAAAGCTGCGAAATAAGCCTGCAGCTGTACCCCCAAGACGTCTTCGGCGCTCATTCATGTTTGAACGACGTCCCACCGATTATAACCCGTGCCGCTGAGAGTAACAGACAGGCGTGGCAACCCGCTGGTCAACCTCCCCCCGGAAGACGCCTGTCTATGCCGGACGTCCGTCCCTTCCGCTGCCCGGCCGAAGCGAATACGACGACCTTGGGTACCAGAGCGCGTTCCCGGCGTGCGACTCTGCGGGGGCGGCTCTCGACGTCGCCTGCCCGTCCTCACGCGCGAAGCGCCTTTCGGGCGTCTTCCTCGTCCCGGGCGCTTATGCCCAGGACACGCGATATTGTGGACAGCGCGCCGCCCACGACCCGCGCGCCGACCCACTGCGCGACGCTCCCGCCCGGGAGGAGGCTCAGCAGGTCCTTGACGTCCCAGAAATCGCGGTGGTGCGTGATGCGCCCAGAGTCGTTGAAGCGGAGGCGGGTGATGACATGCAGTTGCAGGTGGAGGGGGCTGGGGAGCATGACGTTGAGGAGCGGGACGGAGAGGGCGGGGTCGGTGGGTTGGGGGTGGGGGAGTGAGCTGGGTAGGGCGAGCGAGGAGGACGCGGGTGTGTTTGGGTGGGTGAAGCGGCCGGCTGTGGGGGCTGCTAGGCGGTCGGAGTGGAGGCCGGGGAGGATGAGGATGTTGAAAGTGTGTTCGATCGTGCATTGTCTGTGCCCGTCTGCGATGCGCGTCAGCTGTGCCCACGAAGCGGGGCGAGTGGACTTGCCAAAGCTTTCGCTTTCTGAGACCTCCCCGACCTCCGTCCAGACGCGAAGGGCCTGGAATAAGCTGTGACGGGCCCCGTAGTCCTCCAATTCGTCTTGCTTGCCGAGAAGGGTGTATAAGACGACTAGTGGTCTCGGGACGTTGAGTCTGGAAAGTCGGTTTGTCAAGGAGTAGATGTCGCATAGGACCGATCGCGATGTGGCGGTCAGAAGGGGGTTCTCGTATCTGGTCGCATCGCACAATTAATGTTAGCAGCGGCGGGAAAGCATTCGGGCGCGAGACGACACTTACACTGGAGGAGAATAGGCGTAAGTACGGCCTATCTTAAAGTCAAGTAATCAGACACTGACCAGCGTTGGCTTCGTAAAACTGCTCTATCGCATCCAAAGTCGACGTCTGCCCGTCGCCCTCTCCGTAAACCAGATCGCAGACCTCCAGCGCCGTAGCATGTCGAGACATGACCGAGAGGTCGCCAAGGCTCGAGTTCCTGGTTATCGTCGACCTCGCCTCGGACGACGCGCGCGGAAATGTAATCGAGTTGGGGTTCTCCATGGACACTCGGGCTGAGATGCTGCTGAACGTTCTACATGTCAAGCGCCACCAGGGCGGGCCACGAAATCACATGTGGGCGCTCCGGCCCGGAAAGGAAGGAACGCGTTCAGGAATATCTCGCTTTGGCTTTCTCACCTCCTCCAGCTCCGTTCAATCGATATGCTCGACATCTGCGTCGTCGGTTTTGGCGGTACAAGACCCACTCGTGCTGCAGTGAAAGAGAGGCGCTAAACGGGGTGTGCAGCTATAGGAACGATTTACGCGTACGCCCTTGAACGCGCCGGGCGGGCGAGGGTCACGGCTGTATGTCGGTGTGTAGCGGCTTGATTGGCGTGTGGGCCTGTCTTTGTGCTCTCGAGGCTCTTTGGGTAAACGTGGTTTGGGGTTGAGCTGATGGGAAAATTGTAGGTCGAACTATGCGGTGGTTTCTAGTCAGTGTGTATCCTGGCATTAGCATTGGGATGCGTCGTTCATGTTCGAGTTGAAGGTGCGGGGTTGGGGATTACGTCGGATTGTTTGGGACGGGCTGAGGCGTGGAAGCCGTACAGGGGTGAGCGCAGTGCTTCCTTCGCTTCATGCAGCCCGATTTGCTTTCGCTCTGGTCCCTCGATGATTGCTGACCGTCTGAATCGTATACACAGTCGTAGCCAGTGTCGATGATGCTGCCGACCGTGACTACCGTTTCGTAGTCTGCTCCTTCAAGTGCGTGCATCCATCCGACCTCCCAATCCCGCCCCGATCCCAATCAGATGCCCCTCCCATCTTCCCTTCCATACCTCCACCCTCTCACCCGGACTTTAGATGTCTGCCGGACGTGCAAGACACCCCGAGCCTCATCAGGCCCCTCCTTTCAAAGACCTCTGCGTTCGTGCTCGTTCAGAACGGGATCGGGATAGAGAGAACGCTCCGGGAGGAGGCGCCTGGAAATGCTACGATCATTTCGGGCTGCGCGTGGGTAGATGCCACCGTCGTTGATGGGGGGACCAGGGTTCATCAGACGGGGGATGTGAGTTCGTTGATCCTGTTCTCTGCGCCGGCACGCAAGCCACTCTGTGCGTTCTGGCCTTTCGATGGCACCGTTCCGTAATTGTGGAGACGTGCGGGGACAGGGTCGAGTTGCTCACGCCTAACGATCATGACAGGAGCGTCTGACAATCGGCGTTCATCCCTCCCCGAACGGCAATGCGGGAGCTGAAACGGGGGCTCGCGAGTCGCTGGAGCTCCTTGCAGAGCTGCTACGCTCGGGAGGGTGCAACCCTGAAGTCACGAATAACATTGACGCGGCTAGATGGAGGAAGGTACTCTGGTAAGCCCTGTTTGCTCTGTCGCGGCGCTGAGACGTGGCCGCAGTCATTCATCGTCTCCTCGGGAACTGGATGTTGTCCGGGACATCAGACAGGGTCGTCGTGTAAGGCGGCCCTGGCTGATTGTGGGTGCTGGTGGCGAGTGCGGAGCCGTGTGGGCCGACTGAGCCGCTGATTTGCCTCCGGCACTGTTTCACTGGTCTCGTTGCGCAAGAGTTGCGCAAGAGTACCTGCCAGAACAGGGATGTGTTCTGTTGCTCGTCGATAGCATAGCCGGTTAGATGATTAACGAATGCGGGTCTTCCAGCTGGCATATCTCATTGGTTGCCACTCTGGTCACTTTCCTGATGCCGGTACCGGCTCAGGTTCAAGTGTCCTGACATCGCATTCATCTGTACGATGTGCGACAGGCACGGTGGTTTATGGATTAGCAATGTCTTCTGCTGCATATTATGACGTGGCTGACCTTTATTCTTTCAGGAACGCAAGTTTCTCGACTCTATGCACTCTCACAAGAGGCTCCTGTGCGGACATGATGTCCGCCGAAGTGCTCTCTGACATGCTGCCCGTGATTCGAGGAGTGATGGCAGAGGTTAGATCTCCTTTCCCCAAATTAAATCTCCAGCGGGGCTAGGCACGCCAGAACCGCCCTCGGGCCTTCTCTCGGCAAAATGCTTACTTTAAGGTTCTCTATGCGTTGTACAGGTCATTTCCGTGGCGCGCAAGGCAGGCGTGACGCCCACCGAACTTCCGGACGAAGCTGCGGAGCCCATAGTCAAGAATGCTATTCATGACTACAGCGACGTCCACCTGAAATCAGGGGATAATGGGAACGGCCGTGTGCCAAGTACGTTCAAACCCTCCATGTTAGTTGACTTGGAAGCCGGGCGGCCGATCGAAGTAGAGCCTATTATTGGCGGTGTGATAAGGCGGGCTCGCGAGCTCTCCGTTGAAACTCCTCGGTACGTTCCACGGTCTCCTGCTCCCCGGTTTGTGCTGACCGGTTCCTGATCGTCTAACATGCTTCCGTTCATTTTGGCATGATACCGGCTGAATTTTGGGTGGAGCGTAGATTGGACCTTGTATACGCTGCACTCAAAGTGATCCAGCAGAATATCCTAAAGGCTCGGAAGGTGCGGTAGATGCGCCCATTCAGCGCTCGAGGGAGCTAGCAATTGGATACTTCGGGACTAGCTGTGGTCTGAGTAGTCCGATCGCGGTGGAAGCAGTGCCCGCTAGTTATCCCTGTACTATGGAGCTGCACTAGTAAAGTCAAAGTAAAGTGGCACCGGGTCTTTAGATTGACTTTGCGATGAGTGTGGCACGTGTTGGCCTAGTGCGGCTGAGGCTGTGGCGTCTACCGCTTCGTCTGTAACTTCCATACACACCGGAATATCGCCCTTTGCTCAAGCGTGCATACGTTTGAGATGTCATTTGAGCATGCTCCGGTGACCAAAGGTGTGCATACTCCTCCCCAGGAGGATTCTCGCCATAGGGTTATGGAGTGAATCGATGCTAACCTGCAATGGTCATCCTCAGGCCTCATGCTGGGCTGTGCCCTGGCGTCAATTGTGGCCGGTGTTTTCGACTTGAAACACTATCTCCATCTGCAGGTCCGTCTAATTCTGAGTATTGCCAAAAAGACATGTATTCACTAGGTCGTCTTGCTGGAACTCCGACTCTTGCATGGTGCGCAGCTTGTGCCGCACCTTTCCAAGTATCACCAAGTACGCACATCATGTTGTTTTTGCTATCGCAATCGCGGTATTCGGGAACACGTAAGACTGAAGGGACGCCGTTCTGTTCTCAATAGTACTGGCGGCTTTTCGTGCACCATACGGCCTATTCCAACTCCAGCGACCTGTTTCTTGCTGAGATCATCCTATACAATGTTTCCGTCAATGTGGAACGCGCCTTCGGCACTGTCAAATTCGCTGTGAGTTACCTGAAACCTAACACCTTCCAGACCAGGATCCGAGCTGATCCCGTTCAGTCATTTGCAGTGCTCTCTACTTTGGTGGCGACGATCCTGGAATTCTTGTTTCTCCTGCTCTTTCACCGCTTTGGCCTCAACTATATCCACTCAGGGCCAACAACTCTGATATTCAGCATATTGTATCAATATTCAAGACTCATCCCATCAGTGTATCAATTCCGCATATTCGGTGTCCCGTTGTCAAACAAATCTTATCCGTACCTCCTGGCTGTTCAAGTTGAGTCCATCTGCCGAACGACACTGCATCACTATCTGACTATTACCTGGGAGTCAGCTGGCCATATTGCACTACCCGTCGTCTCTCGTGGTCGCCGCAATCGGGATTCTTATTGGACAAGTCTACCGTTCCGACTTGGCAAATCTGAAGTCTTACCGCCTTCCTCCTGGCTTCGTCCGTTTCGCTTCTCGGTACCTCTCGCCCTTAATAGGTAGCACTCGGCCACCCCGCCGCAGTCATCTGGCGTTCCCCGATGAAAGGCCCACTGGCGTCAGAACGGTCCCCTTACCGACTGCGCAAGACGAAGTTGTCACTACGGCACCCACGACACCAGGTGACAACCCTACAGCAGAACCTGGTAGCGAAGGCAGCAACAGGTCGGTCATGCGAGAATGGGTCAATGAACTGACGGGCCGCGCGGAACGCGAGTCCTCAGGGCTGAGAGCGCCCAGTGAGACCGAAATTACGAACCTCATGAGTATTTTCCCCGATCTTCGACGCGACGTCGTCGTTGCTGCCCTCCAGCGAAGGTACGGTAGTCGGTCGTCTCTTCATTTCGCTTATACTCACTATACTGCTGCTATGGCAGTCCCAATATAGAGGCGGCGGCAGAGACCTTGTTGACGTCCCAGCTCTAGGCAGTGGCAGTTTCATAATACACAGAGATTGACCGATATGTCCAAGTGGACTTGCTGAGCAAGAGAGCGCCACAATTGCATTGAAGAATTCGTTATAATGAATCACCCGGGACAAGCAGATGGTAAGTCCCGGGTTCTGTCAGGGTCGACTCAAGCTAGGGAACCCGCATCTTCCTCCACAGCCCCATCGGCTTCCTCCTCTTCCTCAGTCGCAAAGGCCGTAAGCGGTACCGCGTAGAGGCGGATGACAGGCTAAAAGCAAGCGAGATGCAAATGTCAGTCAATGGACCATGCGGAAGTAGATTTTAGATCAGGCACGGGAAAAAGACCCCGAACAAAGGGGATTAAGACATGGCATCATCGACCCTTGTCCGTGAGAGAATACACGGTCGGCGGAACTCACCTTGTTAGGATCCTTGACCAGAACATATTTGCCTTCCGGCATTTTCATACAGAGATCGGTCACGGTCCGCACAATGCCCCAGCCGTTGGCCAAGGAGACATTGAGCTGCCCGGCAAAGTCCGTAGGCCGTACGGAAGTCGCACTCAAGATGACATGCCGTGTGTTATCGCGCGGGTTCGCTCGAGAGATGTACCTTTTGCCACATGAAAAGAATTAGCAACACACTCACGAGGTGAAAGTGACCGAAAGTTTGAACTCACCCGATCTTCATTTGCTCCGCACCGGCCAGAACACTCTGTACGGTCCACTTGGCCAATTTGCAACTGTTGTTTTTCATCTCAGTCGCGACCACAGCTCCGCGCTGGGAATCAAGCTTGGATCGCCAGTCAGGTGCACCTCCGGCACCGGGAGCCCGCGGATCGAACTCATTCAGTGCGCGTATAGTGAGCAGACCACTGCCATCCTTGGGATTGCCTGCACCTGGCAGATACGCGTCCGTCTCCGTCCGCACGCAGATCCTGACGTCCTCTTCCTCGCTAACCGACATGTCGAACACACGGTACCGGTACCCGCAGGAAGCAAGAGGCTCAGTCTCATCCGGCCCATAGAAGGGGTTGGGCTTGTTGAAGTCCACTGCTGGAGGCGGAGGGTTCTCCGTGACAGTCTGGAACATGAAATTTTGGTTGATATAGGTGGCCTCGAGCGAAAGCGACGTGGCTGAGTTAATCGAGGGCGGCTCGGGAGCGGCAGGCTTGTCACTAGTATTGGGAGAGGGATCCTGAGGAGGGTCCGCAGCATTTTCGTTAACGGTGACAGTATCGAACGGTCCGCCATCACGCTTGTCGAAGAACAACTTGTTGCCTTCGCGTACGATGACGATATCCCATGGGTATACCGAACGTGGAGCACACATTAGTACGGCTAATATGACATCCGTCGCATAGACGGTCGCCACATTATTGCTCGCAAGCTGGGGAAGGAGTCAGTCTACCAAAAAAAAATGCAGTCTCTCCCAGCCTTACCTGCTGAATGACGGGATCATCTGAGGTAGTCGTGTTGTATTTGATGCGGTCCACCAATTGGAGGGGTCGCTCTGACTTCGTTGTAACACGATCGTACGTCTTGTCGTACGGGAACAGGCGACCGTAAGAATCACTGAAGAGACTTCAGTCAATCTTAGGCATATCAGAGGCAAGCACACTCACACATCCTCCGGCTCGTCAACCTCGAGGCGCAATTTCGTGAGGCGATGGAACTCGATTTCATCGAGCATCTGCCAGTCCGGTGAAATAGCCACTGAGGATTCGCGCGCACGACCGCTCTGTACACAATTAGCTACATATATGCGTGTAGAGCAAACCCGCACGCACCTTCTCCCAGTCTCTCCATCCTCGTCGTCCACCTCTTTGCGCTCCTCCCCTCCAGTTCTGGAAGCCGCCTCTTCCACCTCTCTGATTTTGCCTATTAGCATACCCACCGCCTCCCCTTCCCATACCTCTTCCTCTGACGAGAGCACCACCCCGCCTGGATGGTCCAGCCTTGTTGTCCACAAGAGAGAAGCTGGCTTCGTCTTCCATATGGAAGTAGGCGAAGGCGCTCGCCGTGCCGCTCCCGAATGCCTGCGGCCCTTCACGTCTGCGTCCGCCTGCTCCAGGGCCTGCATTACGCTGGTTCCCCATGGTCATTCCGCCAGCGTTCGACTGACCGCCTGAGGGATCATTCCAGTCTGCGAATCGGCCCAGTTTATCAGACTTTGAGTAGGGCGCATAGGGTATGTCCTTGAACTTGAACTGCGGTGGAAAGTTCGACGACGACGGCCCCCATCCGCCGTCCGGATTGTCGTTGATTGGAGGCAGAGTGAATCCGACCATGGCAGTAGCGTCCGAGTTGCAGAGGAGCGCGTACGCCAAAACTTTCAGTAATCATATAGAACGTGGGAAAACGGACTTGGCATCCAACCGCCACCATGAAGTAGGTGCGTTCACTCGTTCCGTCCGTCGATAACTAGCTGACTGCTTGCACAGTGTCGTACGAGAGATCAACCGCATAAATGACAAAGAGCTCGACCACATCGCACAAGGAGGAGCGTCGTGGCATGATGAATACAAAGGTAAGTTCGACGCGGTGGTCTCGATCCTATACTGAGTGTGCATAGACTCGGCCTACATATTCATCGGCGGTCTCAATTTTGACCTAACTGAAGGAGACGTAATCGCAATATTTTCTCAGTGAGTTTCGCGCAGTCATTGCATATTTCTCTCTAACATGATGACCAGGTATGGGGAAGTCATGGACGTCAACCTTCCTCGGGACAAGAATACCGGCAAGACTCGCGGTTTCGGATTCCTTATGTACGAAGATCAGCGGTCTACAGTGCTTGCTGTCGATAATCTGAACGGAGCGAATATCCTCGGAAGAGTTCTACGGGTAGATCACGTGAAGCAATACAAGCAGACGAGAACGAAAGGAGAAGACGGGCAATGGATAGAGCCAGAAGAACAAAGTCTCAATGCTAAGCCGCAAATGATAAAGGGTCAGGGTGTCTACTACCGGGTCATTCGCCTTGGTGCTGAATGCTCTGTTACAGATGACGACGCCGCGTCCGACTCCTCCGTATCTTCCGGCCCACCCATCGACCCAGAAGATCCCATGTACGAATATCTAGTCTCGCAGCGTAAAGAGGAGAAAGCACTCAAGAAGGCAAAGAAGCACAAGTCGAAAGGCAAACACAAAGACGAGACGCCGGAGGAGCGCCGCGCGCGGAAGGAGCGGAAGAAGGAGAAGAAGGCGAAGAAGTCAGAGGGGATGCGAGCCGCGGAGGAGCTCCTCGCTGAGATTGAAGGGCGAGTGGGCGGGCCGAGCAGATCGAGGCCCTCTCCGGTCAGAGATCCCCGCTCGAGGAGCAGGACACCCGAACGGCGAGTTAGGAGGAGGTTCGAGAGTCGGTCTCCCGGAGGTGAGCGCCGTGCTCGGGACGCTCGCACGCCCCCTCTTCGGGAGCGGTATGGTCCGATTGATGGTCAGCATGGCCGCGATGGCCGTAGCCCTTCTGGTCGAGATCGGTACAGTTCACCGGACCGACGTCCAACGGAACGAGATTATGTCCGCGGCGACCGTTCAAGCAGGTACCGAGACTAATACCTTTGCGGACAAGTTGGCCGGTTTTCCATGTGTTGTACGTGTTGGACAATGAAAGTCGGTGCTTATGATTAATGATCTACCCGTATGTGCCAATGACAGCCGTTGTATGGTAGATGGTGGCGGCGATGTCAGCCGGAGTTTGGCCTCAGAGGACGTGAGTCGACGCAATCCACGAATCATAATCCACCACCAGTGACTGCCTGCATTGCATCTGACCGTAGTCACAGTCAGCCGTAACTTGTCAGTTACAGAATCAATGCAGAATGTTCGTTGGTGGAATTGACGTGACAGAGGGATGGGATCTGATCACCCTATATTCCTAGGCGTGATACGTTTTCATATCCTCAACAGTGCCGCGATGATAGCATCAAAGCAAAGATCGGGAAACTCGATTCAGATGCCGGTTTTTGCAATGGCTTTGACGCACCTAAAGCAGCCACGACGGAGCCGAAGCCTACCCAGCTGACTGACTCGCAAGAGCTTCTCTCGTCGGACGACTGGGTTACAGGACTGTCGTCCAAGTTGAAGGACGAGCTCCTTCCTATGGGAACTGTTCTAGGATCTCCGCTAGACCTGTGGCCATGAGAGGTCAGCCTTCGGTAGCACTCTTATTCATCCACTAAGTGTCTCGTCGAGGTGGAGGCATGCCCGAGTCGCTTACAAAAGGACTCGATGCCGCCCCGGAAAAATGGACGGCACTCGTATATCGAATTAGTGAGTGGCATCCGTGTTTTTGGTCCTTAAGACATCTTTTGAATTTTCTTCATTCGCTTGGAGTTCGCTATCATCGATGTTGCGCCACATAGACCACTGTTCACGGTAGTCAGTCCGTCCCCATGAGATTTGAACATTGTTTCTCATAAATCTGTGCTCACTATTGCACTTTAGCGGATTGCCTCTGAGGGTGTCTTTGGAGGGAAAGGGAAAGGCCAACGAATGTGGCATGTCCCGAACGAGTACGTCACGTGAGCGTGACCCCCCACCCCCTAACTGTGACTCCCAATTACTTACAAGTTCATGATAAAGCCTGGTCGCACTCTTCATAATCAACGACGATTTTGTGCTCATACATGTCTTCTATCCCTTCTGCATTCACGCCAGGCGCCCTCTACATCGCAGGCTTCGCGCAGGCCCGCGCGCCCCACGTCGCCCTGCTCCTGCCCACAGATGCTCGCTCAGGCCACCTAGTGCACATCCGCATCGACCGCGGCACCTCCCCCAACTGGCAATACCAGCATCGCATCCAGAAGATTCAGGGCGACATGTTCCTTTCCTCTCTTCTGCAAATCCACGACGTCTCCGCTGGAGCTATCTCGGTTCACGACCTCTGCGAGGCGGCCTCTGCCGTTCCTGCGCCGGAGAACGATACATTCGGGGAATGCAGCCGCTGGGTATACAAGGTCGTCCAGCAGTTGGCCGAGTCGATGCTGCTTGTACTCGAGGATGCTGCGGCGGAGGAAGAGTTCGACGCGTTCGCGGCCGGCAACCGCGCGTATGCTCGGCGCGACAAGTTCCCCAATGTTGCGGTCTCGCAGTTCTGTTCTTGATTCGGTGACTGGCCATTTGATTTCTACTTACCAGTAGTCGAAACCTTGCACTGATTGTAATGGAGGGGCTTCAAGCTAGTATGGAACATGGGCCGCTCTTCTTTCATATTCGCCCACTAGCGGATGTTTTGTGGTAAAGATTACAGTAGCTATATATAAAGCAGCAACGAAACTACTTCCTCCCTGCCCTCCTCTTGTCCCTCGCCTTCTCCCTCTCCATCGCCTTCTGCTCCGCCCTCTCACTCTCAATACCCCCGAACACCCGCTTCATCCTCTGCCCATACCGCTTATCCTTCTCCATATGCTCCAGCTGCTGTACCCCCGCCAAGAACCGCGCGTCCTTTCGCAGCTCCCTCAGCGCCCCCTTCTTCTCCTCCTTGTACTGCCGCCTCAGCTTCGCCGCCTCGTTCTTCTCGTGGTCCGCCTCGCGGTGGCGGAGGTAGTTCGAGGTGGTAGACCCGAACTTGGGCACGTAGGAGGCGATGGGGATGGGCTTGTGGGCTTGCAGCTGGAGGGGTCGGCGGGCTTGTCGGGCGAACTTGAGGAGGCGGGCGATCATGTCCGTGAACTTGGCCAGACGGTCCTGTACGATGATCAGTAACAGACAACCTATACATCGCTATTCCTGACCTTCAGACTCTGCGGAAGCCGCTGCGCCTCGACACCCTCCAGCACCTTCACGATCGGCTCGTACAACTCCAGGAACCCCTCCAGCCCCTTGTACGTCTCCGCAAACCGCACCAGCAAATCCACAGCCAGCCCCAGCAAATCTAGCTTCTCCTGCTCGCCCACCTCCTCCTCTTCCTCACCAAGTATCCTACTCAACTCCGGCTTGCCCACCTCCAACCCCATCTTTTTCACCCACTTACAATCGAGCACAAGCCCCCTCCCAAAATCGGGTATCGGGAAATACCCGGGAACACTCTTCCCCTCGGCGAATCCGTGCGGGGCAAGGTGCAACACCGCGTTGGCAGCGAAGCTCACCGCCTCGGGCACGAACCGCCCGCTCCGCCTCTCATACTGCAGAAACAGCGTGCACAGGAACAGCCCGCTCGCCACGTCCCTCGCATGCCTCACCCGCCCCAGCCCCAGATACGCTGCCATGAGCAGCCGCGCGGGGCTGACGACGGCGTGTTTCATGTCGCTCGTGCTCCACACCAGGCCTATGACTCTGAGGAGGGTGAGCTCGGGGAGGCCGGGGAAGGTCTTGGAGGAGGGCGAGAGCGGGTTGGAGGACAGCCCGCGTTTGAGGTTCTTGTGCATGAGGGTTAACTTTGAGCGGAAGTGCGTAGCGGCGGGGGCGGGGTACTTGTGCGTGAGGGCGGTGAGGTGTGGGAGGAGGCTGTTGAGGAGAGAGTAGGAAGGGGAAGGTGGGGAGGTGATGTAGAGGATGTGGTCGATCAGGACGTTGTTTAGGGCCTGTGCGTGTTGTCAGCGTATTAATGAGTAGTAAAATCAAACGCACGTACCTCGAGCTTGAACTTGTTTTCCTCCGCGAGACTCGGATGGTACAGTGTTCGTATCCTCTGCACAACCGTCGGGACGTCTTCGTCCCTAACATCTTCAATTATCTCGAGGAACTCCTCGTGTGTCGCCGGCGCCGGGAAGGTGTACGGGAGCTCCTTGCTCTTCCCTCGTCCCGAGGTCTTGTGCTTCGATTTTGATGATGACGACGGAGGAGCGACGAGATCCTCCTGCTCGCCTTCCTCAACTTCGTCCGACCACGCGCCATCTTCCTCTCCCTCCTCCCCGTCATCCTCGCTCGCTTCGTCGTCGCTCCCCTCTTCATCGCTCCCACTCTCCTCGCTCCCCTCCTCCCCGTCTTCCTCACTCCCCACCCCTTCCTCCCTCAACCCCGCCCCAATCCCCGTCCCCGCCTCCGCCCACTCCATGCCCTTTTCATCATAGAAATCATCCTCCAAATCATCTCCCCCTCCTCCCTTGCCCTTGTCTCTTCTCCTCCCTCTGCCACCGCCTTCCCCTTCTTCGTCACTCTCCTCGTCAGGCAACCCTTGCATCCTCCTCACCCGTCTCCGCTCCCTCGCCTCCAACCGCTCCTTCTCCTCCTTCGCCAGTTCTTCTTCGCTCTTCGTCCGGTCCTTCGGCTTCGCGCGCGCCTCAAACGCCAGCTCGCGGATCACTGCGTCGTACTCTGCGTCCTTCTCTTTCGTGCCAAGTAACTCTGACACGGGCTTGTCTTCAGGCGCATTGTTATCGGCGGTGGCGGTGGCAGCGGGAGCGGAGTAGAGCAGTGACTGGAGCGCGTCGAAGTCTGCGTCGAGCTCTGCGCGGAGAGACTCGTCTTCTTCTTTTTCGGCTTGGCGGCGGTACTACAAGGCAAAGCATAGGGTTCATATGATTTATATTAGAGGAGGAAGGGAGTAAGGCGAGGGACATACCTTGTGTTCTTTGGATTTGGCGATGACTTCGGCCATTACTTCGGCTTTCGACTTCTTCCGTGGTGGCTAGAATAAGGCAATTAGCGAGGTGAATGGTATGTTGAAATAGATAACTGAACGTACCTCGCCGTCTTCGCCTTCCTCTCCTTCATCTTCATCGTCGAAGCCACCAAAGTGGACCGCCTTGACGGTCTCACTACCAATCTGACCTGATACATCACCCATCACTGACCATAACTCTCCAGCAAATTCATCCGCACGCACCTCTTCTCTCCTCCTCATCTTCCTCATCCAGTCCCAACCCCGCCCCCTCAAAATCGTCGAGCTTACTCAAACTCTGCCCGTAGTGCGTCAGCTCCATGTCCGCGTCGTCGTCTTCAATGTTGAACAATTCGCCCTTGGACGCGCGCTGTCGTTCGCGGGTGAACCGCTCGAGCATGCGCTCTTCGAGAGGCATGGACGGGTCATTTTCGCCGAAGCGGCGGTCAACAATCCCGCCAGCGTGGTTCTTGGTCTCATACTCCTTAAGCAGAGTGCGTTTGCGCTGTTATATAATATGGGGCGGGTTTCAGTAACATATTCTGAGCTGCACGAAGAGTCTGCACGCACCTCCTCGATCCCGGCCTGCCGACTCTGCGCTGGTTTACCCGTCACGCCCTTAATCTTGCGCCCACCGACATCGTGCTTCAGCTTCGTAACCTTGACATCAAACGGGTTGAGCTTCTGCTGGATCTCCCTCAGCTTTGCCGCTTTCTTCTCCTTGTCTCCCTGGTCGGAGCGCTTGCGTTTCTTGGAGGGTGGAGGACGGCCAGCAATACCGGCTTGAGAGATGGCAGATTTGAGCTGAGAGAGCTGAGAGCCTTTGCCCATGATAAATATTGGCAGACGGAGGTGGTTAGGTGCAGGCGGAGATGGTTAGGTGAATATTATAGTGCACTCGGAAATTTAGGCAAGTCCACGTGGTGACTGGGATCTCGATCGCGTCCGCTGGGACCCACAATGCCACTGAAAGGCCTCTGCGTCCCGTCCTTAATTACTGTTTCATCGCAAGCGCTATCGTATTTCTGTCCTTTGGCATTAACGATTATTATTCCACACAACACTTGGATGGAAAAAGCCCTTATCAAGTCCACGGTGCGGTCTCGCCGGTCCACGCGCTCCCAGGCATCATGCGTGCTGAACCCACGTGAAAGCTTGCGCAAAACGCTTGCCGCCGCTAGCGACCTTTGGCGAGTGTCTTCCTTAAGACCTGCTTCAAGCTGGGGCACCGACTGGCTCTGTGCTGTCCACGAGCGAGTTTGACCGACGCTCTCACTGTTCTTGACAACGACACCCAGTTCAGATCATTCCTTCAGGACACTCTATCAACCGGCCTCTCATTTTTGAACGAAACCTGCAATGCTATCCAACGACTCGCCCTCGACCCCTCGACCCCGCCCTCCTGCCAAAACCCGTCGCACCGTCTCTGGACGGTACAAAGACCCCGACGCCCCTCCCCCGCCCTATGCACCCACCATCGTCTTCCCCTCCGACCTCTCCGACGCCGACCTTGACACCATCCTTGGCTCCCCTATCTCCATGACTGCCCAGAGGGTCCGTCTGCTGTCTGCAACGAGCCCTGATCTAGGCGCGATGCCCTCGCCTGAGGTGGAGGAGTGGGTAAATGAGAGGTCGAGGGAGGAGCTGGAGGAACTTCTGCTGAAGGCTGGTAAAGCGATCCGGGAGCGTGAAAATGGTGTGTGTTCTATCTATCGGCTGATCTAATGCATCGTTTTTCTCTACGCTGTCTATGGCACAGCGTTCATGCTCCGCATATCGTACATGTAAGGTGCATAAATGGCATCGCTACCACTTCTCGTCCTATTTATCTCTGAATTTAGTCATCTCTCCTCGTCTTACCCATCAACACCACGCTCACCGCTTTCTCCCAGAACTTGGCCTCACCTCGGCCGTCTGCAAATCCCTCTACCAAGAAAACACCTCCCTCAAAACCCAACATGACGCCCTCCTGTCCCGCCTCCCATCTTCCCAGCCCATCTCCCCCATCGCCCCGCCCTTCCCTTCTCTCCCGTCTCCTTCTCCCTTCTCCCCATCCTTGCCCCTCTCCGCCCAATCGACCCTCTCCTCCGCCTCCCGACGCAACAAGCACAACCGGCGAATCTCCGTGACCCCAAGCGAGATCACGCGGCTCGCAGACCAGAACGCCGAGCTGATGCTCTCACTAGAGAAGCTGGAGAGCGAGGCGAAGGAGGCGGACCAGGCTGGCAAGCGGAAGCTGAGGAAACTCGAGAAGGAGATACAGTTGCTGAAGGAGGAGCTGGAGAGCACGCAGGAGGTTGAGAGTAGGATGAAGCGGCAGGAGGAGGGGCAGGCGAAGGAGGCGAGGAGGAGGGAGAGGGAGGAAATGGTCAGGGCTGTGAGGAAGGGTGCGGGGGATGATGCTGGTGAGGAGGGAGAGGGAGTGGTGAGGGATTTTGCGCCCGGTGGGGCGTTGTCGGCTGGCTCGACCCCGTCCAGGAGGAGGATGCAAAGGGACTTCACGTTCCCTCCAAGGGCACGTTCGTCTAGCCCCACGAAACCCCAAGACTTGGACCCAGCGTCCTCCGACAAGCCAGAGCATACGGAAGAGCAAGGACACGACGCGGAAATCCGATCCCCCGAAGAAAACCCCAACACGGAGCTTGATCCAGAATTCGCGTCCAACGCCGCACACTCGTACTTCCCCGCTGATACACACCTCGCGCAGCCATCCCCCCAGGCCCAACACGAGTCCGCCTTGATCTCGCAGCTCCTCTTAAAAATCCGGGAGCTGGAAGAGACGAATCAGAATATCGTGGAACAGCAGGCGGCTGCTACGGGCAGGATGAGGGAGGCCAAGAAGGAGGCGGAGGGAATGAGGGCGCTATATGAAGCGTTGGAGGGGGTAGGGGAGGTTGTGCTCGAGGAGGGCGAGGAGCACTCGGAACCAGATGCAGCGGATGCAGACACTGATAACGATGGCGGGGAGGAGGATGGGGAGGAGGATAGTGGCAAAACTATCAGGTTTAGGAGTTTCCGGAAGAGTATTGTGGGTGGGATGCCGCCCCGCTTGGAGCTTGGGGAGGACCAGTATGGCGCGGGGAGGCAGCGTACGTCGGTGGTGGGCCTGTTTGGCGCCGAGTCGCCGAGCATTGGCTTCCCTGCGGGCGAGGCTGTCGATATCTCGGAGGACGCGGAGCCGGCGCACACGCTGGGGAGCGAGCTCGGGGACGAGTGGGACGGACCGGCGAGCGTGGGGTTTAACCACCACCTGCGGACGACGAGCTTGTTTGGGCTGAGTGAGCTGACTCTGGACGCGCCAGGGGACGGGGTCCCGTCGAGGAGCAGCTCTGTCGTCTCGGTCGCGGGGTCCGATCAGACGCAAGCTGATGGGGGCGCTGCTACGCCGAGGTCGACGACACCGATACCGATGGTAGAGCCCAAGACGAAGCGGGACTCGCTGAGGCTGAGGAACAAGCTGCTGAGCCAGACCGTGAAGGCGCGGACGGGCCAGTGGCTGGACGGGCGGTTCAAGGGAACGCTGCGCTCGCCTGCTCCGGGGCAGGGTGAGTTTTCCGTCCCCACTGAGACGGGCGCGCTGTCAAGGACGGCGAGTGTGGCGCGGTTCTTAGAGGGCGCTGTGGGGAGCGTGTTTCGTCCGCCGTCGACGCCCACGTCTCCGACCGCGCAGGAAGGAGGGGAGGGGAAGGAGGGAGAGGAGGAAAAGGCGGTTCTGAAGAGTGACGCGGAGAAGAGGGGCCTGGTGGCGGTTGTGCTGGATCTGTGGCTGTGGCTGCAGTTTGTGATCATCATACTGGTGTTTTTGTGGGCGATGGCTAAGAGGGGCCCGAGGAACGTGATGGAGGAGGCAGAAAGGCGGAGAGCCGTTGCGAGGAGATGAGAGAGGTGATTATTGGATAGGATGTTATGTTACATTGCTATTTTGTATCGTATGTTTGTATATAGTGCACATTTCTACTCCTGTTGCGAAACATCCTCGGGGTATTACTTATTGACCAGGTCCATTACAACCATATGCATAACTTATACAGCTAACTCGCCTCTCCCTAGCTTTGCCGAGCCTGACTAACCAGACGCGTCTGCAATTGGACGCGCTTCATTAACGCGGTCACGTGAACCTCTCGGGTTGCAAGGGCAGAAGCTTGTGCCGGCGGCATTTGTCAGCGTCCCGGTTTTGTCCTTGACGAATTCGGAATGTGGCTGGCAGTGACGGCGCATCGGCCACCTCAGGCAGGGCGAGATGTATGATGTCATACACTGCGAGGCCCTTTTTTGTGCTTGCTAGAAAGGGCTTCGCAGGCCTCATCTTCGCAGATGTTCCCTATACATTCCATTAATAGTTTTGGCCTCATTTGGACATGATCCGCTGCATCTACCGCTCCTCTGTTGCGGTCGGGCAGGCCCTCGCAATGACATCGTGCGGCATTCATCTTGTGTGTCCTTGCAACATTTCCACTTGAATTTATTGGTTTGTACTCCATAAATATCACTGTGTAGACTGGCATCCTGTACATTCCTGTATTAATTGACATTGTATATACTATTTATAGGCTACTTGAGCCATGTGGGAGATGTTCCACCAATGTCATCTGCGACAGTAGCTTTAAGCCTGGACCTTATAATCACAGTTGCCAGCAGGGTCAGCATCCACATTGAAGTGTAAATTGAAGTGCCCCGATGTGCTTGATGAGCTACTAGAACACTCATTGCAGATGCCAGTAATTACCCCCTTTTTCTAGCTGCACATATATTCAGGCCATTTATATTCTGCTTCTTGTTCTTATGTGATTGCTGATGTTATGATAATGTTTCTGAGTGCTGGATGTGGATATTACTTCTCCATTTGGTGAAAGGTTGTCAATACACTTTGTCAGATTCAATTAATAATCCAGGGGATTTTATCTGGGACAGAAATCACTGCAGACAATGTTCAGATACTCCAAGAAGTTACTGGTATTACTGTAGTTAAGTTAGCTATCAATCTACCCTGCCATCTCCAGACATCCCAGGCACATCTAGCTCCCTATG
>ML213504.1:0-19506 GCA_004369045.1 Heliocybe sulcata | reverse complement strand
GGTGAATATTATATATCAAAGCCCACATCTCAATTTAGGTCGGCATTTACAGCGATCACGTATATTCGGTTCCCTCCGGTGCAGTCCCATCTGAACGCGCCTTCTCTTCCGGGCCTAAAATAGATGCCGGATGCCGGGGCCGCCTTTCTGATGTCCTTTTGAAGGCATTACAGATCCTTAAATCTCTCATTCGCGAAGACCATCTTGATTTTAGTGCCGGTGGGTGTCAACTTCAGATGAACTTACTTGCTCATGCCAGACACAATATTGTCGACCAACTTACACAACTCAAAGATTTGATGGACAACGGCCTTGTGGACTCGTTGTCGAGGCCCTCAACGAAGATATTAAGGACTCTATATTCAATATTCAACTGTAGTACTCTCTTAGTGCAGACTTTGTTAGAGTAGTTCACCTCCCGGCATAATCCGTAATAGAGATCAGCTAAGGCCAGCGGCGCTGCTACGCAGGGTAGCGTGGCACTGAGGTGACCCAGCGCGCACTCGAGCCGCGCTGGGGTGGCCCTGGCGCTGGCGCTGCGGCAACACTACCCGGCGCATCCCGCGTCACCTCACGATGACCGTGCTCCTCCGTCCCAGTCGTACAAGAATAGCCCACGCCGGGCTGATTTGCGCTTGTAATCCTATCACTGTTCTTCTACACTACATCGCTATCCAACTATGAAGGTGCGCATTGAGTGGCGTTGAGATTTACATCCGGAACTGATGAAATACGCGTAGATCGTCGACGAACAAGACATCGACAACTACCAGCGCGCGACCGTCGTCGGCGGCGCCAAGGGCTTCTTCGGGGGCCTGGCAGTCGCAGGGCCGGCATCGTACGTCCTGAACAAGCGATGGGGCTACTACCGCCAGCTCCCGCCCTCGCTCAAGGCCTTCGGTGTCATCCTCGTCGCAGTGCCCGCCTTTGTCATCTGCGCTGAGCGCGCCGGGCTGCAGTACGAGAAGGATCACTGGTGAGTTTTCGGATTCGTCTAGGTGGTGTGCAGAGAAGGCTGATGAGGGCGTAGGACGGGTGCAGGCAAGGTCGAGCTGGACACGGCTGCGGCGCGCGAGCGTGCCCGGTGGGAGAAGCTGACGCCGACGCAGAAGGCTGGAGAATGGGCTGCGAAGCACCAGTACGGTGTCATCGGGGGTGCATGGGCAGCGTGTATGGTCGGCTCCTTCGGGTATATCATGCGGGACCCGTAAGTTCATATTCTCGCCTCAGGTCTCAGACTATAGCTGATCTGTACATTCTGCGACAGGTACCAGACGATGCCGCAGAAGATTGTCCAGGCGCGTATGTGGGCCCAGGGCTTAACCATCGGTGTCCTCATCGCTGCTGGTGCCATCTCACACGCGAACCGCGCGAATACTAACGGCACACGGACTGCAGTACGTCTCGTTCCCGTTTCTCCACCCAGCAGACCTTCTGATTATCGTTATTGACGATTAGATCCCCGATCACTCGTGGCGAGACATTGTCGAGCAGGAGCAGAGAGCTGAGCAGGAGGCGCGCGCTCGGGCTGCGCAGCCTACGTCTGCCTAGGCCTTGAAAAGTACCTCTAGAATAGATTGTACGTTTGACTAATAGGACATGTATTCAAGTGTATAACAGTGTTGATATTTGTGGACAACCAGCGACGGTAAATCGCCATGGGAAGACACAGCTAGGGGAAAAACGAGGACCAGCGAACAGGAATGGAGTGAGACTCAAGATGAGGACAGTCTCATTGTGATGGTGTGCCCAATGCGCTTGGACAGCAAAGAGATGGGCGGGACGGAACCAGAATGTTTAAATTACTGGGAGCGGATTCATTGACTCAGTCCGAATGCGAGACGTCTCCAGATGGACCTGCCCTGAGCCAACCCAGTCGACGAATGTCTAGCGCCAACAGGGACCTGTCTCTTCTCTTGCTCAGACGTGGCAGCCAGAGGTTGAAGGGGAAGGTAGGCAGAAAGATGCAACATATGGATAGCCACATCTTATCCCAGTTTGGAGACCACAAGGGACCCATCTCCCTCTGCATATACTGAGGATGAGCACAGGCTCCTGAACGGCGCAACGTAAGCGTGTAGAGCAAGCGGAAGCCGAAAGCCTTGAATATGAACAAGGCAAGATTTTTGAGAGGAGGAATGGCTCGAGGGTCGAGTAAATTACCCTCGACAACGAGCTACCCAACAGCCAGAAAGTCCAAGTGCAAATGCAACGTTTCCAGGTGGAGAGCCCTACGCCAGGCAGAGCGAGCGTGTCATTTTGATGGCCGATGTGAGATGACTCGTCGGAAAGCAAGGGTGAGCCGTCGATGCCAGGGAGGTGTCGCAGGTTGAGCGTCGACAGGAGACATGTGCGACACCAGAGACATTTGCAGCATTTTGCAACCCAGACAATTGCTTTCAACGGGTCGACGTCAGGATCTCCGGACAGAGAAGAGCACATTGTTGCCTTTTATATGGGAACCAAGCTTCCTTTCACCATGGCCGACCAGGATAGACGAATCCTATATTCATCGGCCGTTGACACCGCATCCGGGAAAGCAACCCATTCCGTCCCCCGGTTCGTCCGTCAGTTCGAATTCGGATTCATGCACAAGAACCGATTTCTGTACTGCCTGTAAACCGTAGACTGTATGTAGCACGCATACGCTGTGGTTTCCAGTGATAGTTCTTGGGTGGCCAAGTAGACTCGATCGAGCGTTTACGTGTTCTTGCCGTCGCGTATGGACGCGCCTGCTACGTCCAGAGCCCACGTAAACTATCCAGTATGCCACGGATCAGACACCCGAGACCGTTGCATGAGACTAGAAGGCAAGGAAACGTGCATACGGAGCTGGGGGGAGTCGTGGCCGTGTGGAGAGCTCACTGCGTCAAACAGTCTCAAACACGGTTCCGCATCTGCTTTACGCATTTTCGGTTTGGTTGTTGAACCCTGTACATGCTCTGCAGCGAGCGTAGATACCATCCTATATTCTAGTCCCTGTTTGTCTATCCTATCTGCTGTCTGGGCGTTAGTTCTTCTGGTCATGAGCAGCGACGGCGCTGCTCTATCTGTGGCCCCTTCCGAACCCCCAGACTCCCAAACCCAGCCTTCCACTGCACTGCCGACCGACGTCTCTCCCGATGCTGACCTCCCATCTTCTGACATTATAGGAAACGCAAGTGGTGTCAATGGCGAGGAGGGAAAGGACGCGGCGCAGGAAAATGGAGCGTTGGAGGAGCCGAACGGGTCGAGTGATACGGTTGGATCACACGAGGAGAGCCAACAAGACCTCGTTTTCGAGGACACTTACGATCTGAAGCGCGTCAAAGTGAGTCAATACTATGGAACTCCCCTGTTGGCGCGTCGTTGAAGCCATCCAGGTATATGAACTTGTGGGTTCCCGCTGGGTAGATCAAGGGACTGCGTTTTGCTCGCCATATCAAGAAGGGCCCGCCGAAGAGGCCTATCTGATTGCACGCGCCGAAACGGACCCCCAGTCCGTCATTTTGCAGACGACAATACGCGCCAGCGATGTCTATCAGAGGCAGCAGGGTGCGTATATGCATGTCCTATTCCCTGTGGTCGAGCTTACGTGTGGCGCAGAAACACTGATTGTATGGACGGAGCCGGATGGGGTTGACTATGCGCTTAGCTTCCAAGATCCCGATGGATGCCTGGAGGTGTGGAATTTTATAGTCACAAGGCAGAGGGAAATGAACGGCGGTGGCAGCGCTGGTGAGTCGTTTGCCCATTTCCGGGTGACAGTGGCAGATTTATGTCTGGCATAGAAGACCAACAAATGACGAGTTCACCCAATATTGGACCCGAACCCTCAACACCCAATTCCATCACAGCGACTACCATTATACGGTCCGGTCGACTGCCACTACCAGCACTCGGGATCATAAGCGAAATCGAGCGCGCCATCAAATCGTTAGCTAGGACGGCGCACCTCAAGGAGCGGCTATGCGAATATATCCAGCAGGAGGTCAGTGTCGTCACCTCCTACGCGGCTTTCGTCTCATGTGGCATAGGAATATATCAAACAACTCATTGATGTGTTCAACCAAGCGGAAGACCTGGAAAGTCTCGAGAACCTGCACGCACTCTGCAGCCTGATGCAGACCATCCGTGAGTCCTGCTTTGCCTCTCCAATGCTGCAGCTAAAGGCCTGTAAAGTGCTCCTCAACGACCACAACATGTACGATCACATCCTAGACGACGACGTCTTCTTCGGCGTCGTCGGCATGCTCGAATGTCCGTCTCTCGCTAAGTCGCCTCCGCTTGGCTCGCTCACTCACTTCGCGCCGCACGTTAGATGACCCCGAATTCCCGACCTACAAAGCCAACTACCGCGAGTTTCTCGGTCACATCTCGCATTTCCACCAACCTATCCCCATTCGCGACGAAATCATCCAGAAGAAGATCCATCAGACATATCGCCTGCAGTTCCTCAAGGACGTCGTGCTTGCAAGGGTAATAGATGATTCAACATTCAATGTGTTGAACTCTTCCATCATCTTTAACCAGATTGATATCATCAGTCATGTGCAGAGCGATCAGATATTCTTGAAAGAGGTTACGGGGATCTTCGAGGACGAGAAGCCGGAGAGTGGAGAGAAGCAAGGAGCCAAGGACAAGGCGGAAGATGCTATGGACGTAGACGAGCCCCAGGCTTCGGTGAACGGAGTTGCAAAGGTCAACGGCGTCAGTACGTCGAATGGCGACGTGGTACCAGCCACCCTAGATCGAAGTGACGAACACCGGCGAGAAGTGGTCTTGTTGGTCCAACAGCTGTGCGCGATGGGCAAGAACGTTCAGCTTCCGGCAAGGATGGCTCTCTTCCGGACGTTGGTTGACCGAGGGATTGTTGCCAGTGTGCAATGGGCCTTCGGACACTCCGAGAAAACCGAGGAAGGGCGCCAGATGATCGCTGCTGCAGGCGAGGTGCTTTCGGCGATGCTGGACCACGATATCGTCGGTGTGCGCGCGTACGTTGTCCTCAAGCAGGTCGGCGCGCCTGCTCTGGGGAATATTGACAAGGAGAGCGAGATGCAGAAGGAGAGCGCTGCTGGTAGGCGCGAGACGCTGTTGTCGCTGATGTGCAGAGTTCTTGCCGCGAGTCGGGACTTGGCGGTTCAGAGTCAGATCGGGGATGCGCTCAAGCTGTTGCTGGAGATCCCGCCAAACGACGGCCTCGATGTGCCAGGCGTGAGTGTTGTGTTATTTCTATTGTCCTGTTACTCCTGCTCCATATTTTGTATGTTGTTGGGGTGGGTTATTGATGAGACAACTGGCGCATACGCAACAGGCTATTGCTGGTATCAAGATGCTCTCGCGCAAGGACGATCCCAGTACGGAGAAATTCTTAGACTACTTCTACAAGCATTGCATCGACATCCTCTTCAAGCCTTTCGGTGATCTGCCGGATTACAAGAACGTTACAGGTACGCACTCGTGGCTGATCATCTAGTCTTGGCCTCAGTTTCCCCTTTATCAGAACCGACCCTCGGCTTGACACGAGAAAAGTCCAATCTTTATCTCTATCTGTGCGATCTCCTGTCAAGTTTCGCTGTACAACATTCCTTTCGCAGCCACTTCTACATTCTCTCATCAAATATCGCTGTACGGGTTGCATCTTTACTGAACGCCCGTGATAAGCACCTCCGCTTGGGTAGGCTACTCTCCGCATTACAGCTGTCCGTGGTCATGTTCTTATACCTCTGTCAGCGGCTTTCCGATTCTTCAGGTCACTTCTGAGACTGAACAATCGCAACATGAATGCACATATCATCAAGATCGATATACTCAAGCCGATCCTTGACTTGACAGTTCGGGAGTCTCGGAGGGACAATCTGATTAGCTGCTCGTGTCAAGAGTACTTTGAGACAATGCGCGGGGTAGGGTCCCTGAAATTCATGCAGAGCGTCTTTCGAGCTAACATTCCCTGTTCTGTTGTAGAGTAATATGAAGGATCTCATCCATTACTGTATGACTGCCCATGAGGCTACAATCAGGAAACTCGCACAATCCGATCTCGGTGGCGCTCGCTTTAAGGGTCTCATTCGCCGGCATGAGATGAACATGGAGCCTCCACCCCCCGAGACTGCTAAAGCGGAAATGTATGATTTATAAGCTTTTCATCGAGCGTCGCTGATACGAGCCGTCTTTTCCCATAGGACACCTGAACGACGTAGTATATGGGGCCAGGGGCGCTTGCCGGAGGCTGAAGAGGAGAGCTACTTCAATACCGACGACGAGGAAGAAGGACCCACCCTTCTTACCTCACCCTTCCCTAGAGCGCAGAGCACGCCCAGCACGCCGCCTCCAGGCGGTTTGAAACGGAAGCGTCTAAGATCCGGAGCGGGCGGAAATGCACTGCGGCCAGTCCGCCCGCCTAATCCTACGCCTGGTTCACGATCTCCATCTCCTCTCGGTAGTCTCCTCGACTATGACGAAGAGGATGAACCCGCTAATGGCGCGATGGAAGCCTCCACGTCCCAGTTAGCCCGGACATCTTCTCTGACGTCTCCTATGATGTCGAAGCCCGTGTCTGAGGATACAGTACCACCGAGCCCTACGTTATCCCACCGGCAAATACCTTCCGAATTCCTTAAGTCTATGGAAGAAGAAGACGAGACAACTCGTCAGTTGGAAGCGCTCGTGGCTAGAGCGACCTCCATCAGTCCGCCAGACCTGTCGTCCATCTCGGAGCCTCCCACTCCCAAGCGTAGGCGTGAAGATGAAGAGGATGATGGACTTCTAGAGCGGCTTGCGAGCAAAGGGGCCAAGCGACCGAACGTAGGTTCCGTGCACAAGGAAGAAGAGGTCTCTGGTCGGGCGACGGCGCCAAAACCAACCGAGGATGGTCCTCGGAAAATCAAGCTGAAGTTCGGCGCAACGGGCATTGCTGTAGCGTCGGCGTCACCATCACCAGCGCCATCAGAAGCTAGCGCGAAAGACGGTGACACTGGTTAATGAACGTTTCTGTTGCGTGTCGGAGTAGGTTACATGTATGATTGTTTAATATGTCCAGTGCACCAATGAATGCATAGCGTTCACACTCAGGAGAAACAATTCTCAACATTTTAGAGTCCAGTGGATATAAGCAGTTATCGCAACTGATCTAGTATACAGGAGAGGGCCAACCAACCGATAACGGGTTGCAACCCGGGGAGATACTAACGAGAACAGCGTGCATGGTATGCAAAACTAGGGGGGTTGCTGATAGGAAAAGAACGACAAGACGAGTGCGAGCGAAATGGAAAAGGTGACAAACGCGACTGTAATAGACATAATAAGAGTGTCGAGATAGATATATATGTTACTGGTGACGGAATGAGGTGCGATGCAAGGAATTTGCCAGGTAGGATGAACAATAAGGAGATCGAGCGTCCAAATGACAACAACATATAACCTAAAGAAATATATGCGAGGAGTATATGGATATGATCATATAAATGAAATATACACGTGATATGCGAGATGCGTCTTGACTTTCAGCCGACACGAGCGGCCTCTAGATTGCTGCTGCTTGTTTGATGGGATAGTGCGTGAGGGAAATGCTCGTGTTGAGTCTCAGCGCTCGACTGCTCGGGTATAGGATGCGGAGACGGAGACAATGCGAAAGGGGAGAACGTCGAAGAGGTATAGCCCTGAGCATTACCTCTCGGATACGCGGGCACGGTAACCTGAGGATCGAATTGCGATGGGGGCGAAGGAGAGAAAAATCGAGGCGGAGAAGAAGCGTTATAATGATAAGTCGGAGAGGCCAAGCCAGAAGTATCGCGGCGGATGGTGCGATTTAAGTCGGAGTCTATGTAGGTCGGTTGTGGTTGCCTGGGTTGAAATGGTTCCGCAAAGGCCGAAGGGACTTGAGAAGGATACTGCCCAGCACCAGCTTGCTGCTGATGCTGGTGGCTGCCGTTCATGATGGCAGACGTGCGGACTCCCAAGGGATTCTTGCTATACGACAGACGGATGCCTCCTCCTTTGACGAGGCCCCCGAGCGCATGCCCATACAGCTCGCTGAGCGCCTTGGTAGCATAGTGGACATCCTCAAACTATGTACAGATCGGCATTAGAAGGTCGCCAAAGGCCAGAGACACCAGGAACATACCTCGACAAAACACATCGGTCCGTTGCTCTTCTGCCTGAAGCACAGCTTCCGGTAGCCTGGACGCCGCGAGAACAGCTCACGCAGGCTCTCCTCCAAGAAATTCGGCGGATAGCCGGTGGGCATCGGCGACGTCGGCAAGTTCCCAACATAGAGCGTGTTAATCTGACAACCAGAATCAGCAACGTCCATAACGCGAATTATCTTGGAATCACTCACGGGTGGATTTTGATCACCGGGATTCCCCCTCGTGCCAGAACTGGCACCAGACGCGGGAGAAGGTAGCTGAGGTGACATGGAACCCTGACTCGTAGTCATAGTCAAACCAGCCATAGACCTCGACAGTTCGCCATCGCTGACTTGGGAACCTGACATACTCGATGCACTCGATGGCGGCAGAGACGAGCTTGCCATCTGAGCCACCATACCGAACGTCTGCGGCTGGCCCTGCGAGTCCGTCGACGGGGAGTATGGCCTCGGGCGCGACGGGAGCGAAGGGTGCGAAGGTAGCGTGGATGAGCCCATGGGCGGAGACAGCGCCCCGGCACTGTTGGGCATGCTGTTTGGCAGATCCTGGTCTGACATAACTGACGACGCCGACAGTGGCCCAGCCGAAAACGGATGCGAAGGATCAGTTCCAGACGACAATGGACCGGCAGACGGAGGGCGAATGGGAGCGTTCGTCAATATCGGCACAGACTGCTTTCTGTAGACACCAGCATTGCCCCAGGGTCCGGGACCAGCGGCACTCGCCAAGTTCTCATAGCCCGACAAATTCGGCATTGAAGCTTGGGAGTGAAGTCCAAAGCCGTTGACTTCAGCGCCAGGAACAAGGCGACCTGCAGGAACTGAGTGGAAGGCATCGAATGCGTTGGTATTGGTGGACCGCAGACGAGCGTCCTTGCGTCGGCGCTCGCGTTCCCTCTCATCTTCCTCTGCACGCTCCCTCGGACCACGCGTGCCCAGGGGTCCGAGACCCCCAGAGAGACTCATCTCTCGTTCTCTTGTCCGGTGCCTATCTTCATCATCGCGCTCAGCGCCGTGAAACCTGCTCTCTCTGCGTAGACCCATGGCAGCATACGTGTCCCTCTCCCTTGGACCCAACTGATCCCCATATCCCACCCCATCACCAGCCCCAGACCTCTCGCCAGGGCCGGCATTCGAAGGGGCACCCCCAAGTGGCCCGACTCCCCTCTTCGTATGCAAATTCTTCTTCGCCATCTCAGCCTTCAACACCGCCCCCTTCTCGATATCTACACGCCGGCCCTGGAGCTGGTCCCTGGCTGCCAACGCCTCCTCCCTTGTCCGGAACTTCGCGAAGCCAATAATCTGCTTCCGAGGCGGTTGCGCGGGCGCATTATGTACAAAATGGTTGTCATCAGGTATCGCAGCGGGCCAAGAGCTCGTGGTGCCGTCGCGTCCGCCATCGACGACGACACCTCCCTGGTTCACAGTGACGAGGTTGTACGGGTCATTCTGCGCAGCGTACGACGTCTGGTACTGTAGGTTTCCACCTCTCGATATTGCGTTCCCAGACCCGTACGCCGTCGACTCCTTGTTTGGTATTTTCAGAGTCGCAGCCTCGAACCCGTTACAGAACGTGAACATGTTTTGAAATTCACGCTCCTATAATAAGAAGATCCGAGAATACATCAGGCACCGCCAATTGATCGTAGAACGCGGAGATAACTCACCGACATATCATCTGGGAACCCGACAACAAAGATAGTGGATATCTCCTCCTGTGACGTCCCGGAGACATTGCTGCCATTCACATGATTCATGCTCGGCCCCGAGGTGACAGGTGCAGTCGGCGCAGTCATACCATTGGCAGGCAGATGGGGCCCAAATGGCGTCTGAGACTGCATATTCATGCCGTTTGTATAGCTCATCTGCGGTGCTGCATGATACGCATTGTGCTGGTGCTGCGAATGCACATGCGACGGCTGTGGTGGTACCTGGGCATTCGGAACCAGTCCCGCCTTGCCCACTTGATGAGATTGGAGCAGCGTAGAAGAGGTACCGAAAGGATCGACATTATTAAACGTGGATTTAGGGTTGACTCCGGAGAACGTCGGTGAGGCTAACTGAGACCCATGATAGTCGATTCCTCGGCTGTGGTGTTGGAGGGTGTCAAGGCCAAGCGGCAGAGGATTCTGCGTCGGAGACATGTGCCCCTGCAAGGATGGCTGGGTAGGCGCGAAGATATCCGCCGCAGAGGGGTAGGATTGGTTAAGAACCGGATCCTGGAACGCACCTGCGGGAGCAGGTACCATGGACGGGTTCCGACTTCGGTTATTGGAGAAGGCGCCAAAGCCCACTGGTGCGGGATACGGTCCATTGGAGAACCCATTCGCCTTCAGTCGCTTGACCTCATCATGGTCGATAGGTGTGGGAGTGAGATCAGAGGGCAACTGAAAGCTGCTGTACAATGATTGAGAGTTGTTGCTCGGTGCACTCTGCGCAGCATAGGGGTCGCGAGTTATAGGCGACGTGAGGTGTGTGGGGAGCATGTCAGGGGAGTGTGGTCGAGATTGTTGCTGTAGCTGGGACGACATGATGAAGGGATGATGTGAGGGGGGAGATCCAATGGATGGGGAGGAGAGGGAGCCAGAGGTAGCTGGTGCAGCTTCTGAGTCAGACGAGAGTATCGGTTCAGCGTCGGCCTGTGCGTCAAGACTGTCCAGGAGCGATCTGTTGATCAACTCCAACGGAGGACGACGCGTAATTGTAGCAGACGCCAGGGTGGGCAGATATATCACAGGCGTGTATAGCAGTGATAAAACAGAAGAGATATTGCGTGAATATAGGACTCCGGGGCAACAGTTTAGAACATCAACAGCCAGAGTAACGAGGACGGATGCTGGCGGAGAGAGACGCGAGACGCGGTCGGTAGTGATACAAGGGTGAGAGTATATGACAATATGGGGTGATATTTGTCGACGGCGAGGACGGCGACGGGGGCGTGAATACGCGACGCGTGGGATCGGGGAATAAATCAACAGAAGAGTCGCGACGGAACAGAAAGCAGCAGAACGACGAGGACAGCGGACAGCAGGGCGAGGTCGGGATACAGGTAATGCGTCGAGGACGTGCGAGACGGCGAGCAGAGGGGCTCGGGCGCTGTGGCTGTCGACTCTGGCGTACGATCGAGAGGATGAAGGAGGAAAGGAAGCGGACGGGTCCGAGCGAGTTCGGCCAGACGCACGCCAGTCACACCCCCAACATGTTCGCACTTCACGTTCCCACGCACGGACCAGGGGTAAACAAAGACCAAATAAGGCCAAATTAGATTATCCTGGGAAGAACCACGTGGCCTGCCCGCAATAGGGGCGTCCTCCTCGTCGCCGCCGTCATTGACTCGCTGCAGCAGCCATCGATAGCGAACTCACCTGCACCCATTGTCGCCTCCGGCTTTGTCACTCGCGGATACGTCCATGAACGCAATCCTCCCAGTGAGCGCCAGACAGCAAAGACCCAGCACAGCGTGCTCAAGCGAGCCAGCGAGGGTGGTCGCAGAAAGAGAACAAGAGGGAAAATGAAGAAAGAACGCAATCACCAACCCACGCGATGGCGACACATTTCACAGTGACATTTAGAAATGCTTTGTGCCGACGACCCGGACCCGGCTCAGTTCCACGCGATGATCATTCCAGGCCAGATCGTAGCTACCACCGGCCAAGGCGCACGCGTTCTGCGGGCGTAACGCCGAGATGGCAGCCTTTGCAGCAATTATCTGCCCCATTCTCCCGAGCATCGTCTTCTCCAATACATACATTATGCGCTCATAATAAAATAGAAAGCATCTGCGACAGAATATCCAAGACTAAAGAGTCCTGACTGCTTCCACTCCGAGATGTGCAATATAATCCTGCACAAAGGCTATCCCAGTGAGAGTGCTCTCACGTCAAGGAACGCCTAAATGACAAACTGTTACGCCACCTGGATCAATGGATGCACGGGTAACGGCAGCTTACACTTCAGCATCAAGGATTCGACCGGATCGCGCCACTCGGAGGAAGCAGTCCCGCAGTGGCTGGTATCGAGCGGGGCAGGGTATGAGCAATGTGTCCGAAAATAATCAAATGGTCCGAGCGACCGACATATAAAATCTGTCGTAAGAATCAGTGTCCTTGAACAGAAGCAGACCAGGAAAAAGAGCCTTACACAACAAAATGCCTTAATCTGATAATGTACCTCGGCGGGTTCACCGCATCCTCGTCCCAACCCCCGCTCCAGTCACCATCCCCGCAACGAACATCACCACAAACGCCCATAATATCGCACCGATAAACCTTTTCCTCGCCCTCACACCCGCCTGCTGGACCGAGTGCATACTTCGCGGGTCGTAGTACGGGAGCAGCGTGCCCTGCTGCTGCGCCAGCGGCGTCGGGCCGAATGCCGGATGTGAATGAGCTGGAGGTTGAGAATGAGGTTGAGGCTGAGGTTGAGAGGGTGCAGAAGAGGATGTGGTAGGGAGCTCTGGTGTATACGGCGGCGGTGGGGAGGTAGGCGTTTTGTTGGCGTCGACAATCATCTTGACTCGCGAGTAACGTAGGTCTCGCTCTCTAGCGCGGTATAATAGAGTCTAGTAATCCGTCGTCGTCGGTTATATGTGCAGTCGCAGTGGCAAATCGCGGAAGACGTCCACGCAAGCGGACTCGTAAGCTGCACGCCTGTGGGCCAGCTGTGGCGGACAATAATCAAAATGTGACATTCAGGTCACGCCGATTGCGTCACGATCGCGCAGGTCGCGAACTCGACGTGAAGTTCACTCCGCGCTTGGCTGGTGGTCAGGGTCAGGATCATTGCCAATACGAAGCAAAACAGGTTTACTTGGGAAGCTCCGACTGCCGTCGGTAACTGGCCCCTCCTTTAAGTAGTGATATTTGGCTTAATTTACAAGAAGCATCGTAAATCTACGTAAAGCAACCCCGTGGGAGCTGGGGGTCATCCTCGCTTACGAGTCGTTAACCGCCCAGGCGCTGGCAGGGCAGTGATGTGACCGCCTCTCGCTTAGACATCCACAAATACTGGCGACAATCAGTTAATTCCCGCCGCTAAACCCTAGCTATGCAAGAAGGATGGCTCGACCGAGAGCCACTCGACGCCTGTCCGCCTCTTCGCATCCCTTCCCGAGGACGCGTTCGATGCTAGTCGGTCTTTCCATCTGGAGGACGGTTCACCGCGATGCTAGGTGGGAAGGTAGTCTGCGTATCTGGGTGCCTCAGCGCTGTCATGGACACTCGTCATTGGGACAATGATTCATATTCTCGCAACAACACTCTCAAGGCTTATCGACACGTCAGCAGACCTTGCAGGCGACCTATGTCTCTGATTGGGCGCGATAACGGTTTTGAAGCACACCTACGACCGGTATTGCAATGTTTTGAGCTGTGGTGAGTCTTCACAAAGGCATCTTGGACTCGGTATCAATCAGGCACTCGCACATGCTGTCCATCCCAGTCGACAGCATGCCGACACATTTGCCCGTGGCCGCAACGGCACCTCTTCCACTGTCTTGAGCTGCTCGAGGGAGTTGACTTGACTCCTGCACCCTCTCTGCCTGACGGCTGCACAGACCGGACACACTGGAACTTTTACCTTCAAAGAAGGGCATTCACACCTGTCCGGACGAGAGCGCTCGGTGCGTAATGTCATGCGGTTTTCGCTGACGGTGGGTTACAGCTGTGTCTTCTTCCCAAGTTCTAAGATGGCTCCTCCTGTTCTGCAACCACGGTGCCGAGCATCTGCTCGGGATCGTCTCTCGACGCGCTACCTGGAGATCCGCAAGCCTGGTGAGTTCATGCACCCAAAGCTCTTGTGGCCTGTTGCACTGCTTACTATGTCCTTCCTCTTTCGAATGTAAAGGTGTACGTTGGGACCCAGTACGTCTCGTCATAGAGCTGCTAGTAGGGCCATTAATAGTAGAGTAAAGTGTGTCATTTGGTCATAAATACATGTATGGAGCCACCCTCCATGAGCCTGTGGAATAGATATAAGCACGACGCGTCGCGTCGTGTCCCTTTACTCGCATATGAGTAAAATACGCGTCTATTCATGTGGGGTGGTCTGAGTATCGGGCGCTCCGCCCAGCCTGTAAATCCAGGACTCACGTGAGCGTAAATCTTGGCTGATTTGCGGTAAACTAAAGCGGGTACGTGCTTTACCACTGCTTTAGGCTGCTTATTCGTAAATCCAGACCGTTATCCACCGCATTCCATGCTCTATTACCCGTCTAGCTGAGTAAAATGTGATCCATCTAACTAATCCTTCACTACATGACTCTGTGAAGTTTCTGGCATCGATTGACATTTTTCTGTCTATCAGGCCCTTCGAGGGCCATTTTGCAAGATCATTAATCCCCGCCACTTCAAGCGGAAAGAGACGTACTCGGCAATCGCCGTCTCGCTCTGTCCTGGCATTGAACTTCACCATCAACTTCGCAGTCGCCAACTACACGTCGTGGACGCGTCAAAAGTACTAGGTGCGAACCTCTGCTTTCATAATCCAGATAAATGTCAAATTTATTGGATGTTGTAGAACATCAATGGTACGCGGTTTTAATCTCGACCGCAACTTTACTAACTTGGTATTCGGAAGGTTCAAAACGCCCAGGCGGATACCCAAGACCACCGGATAGACTGCTGCATAAAGCCGCCAGGTCAGTATATCGCTCGGCTGCGTTCAAAACAGTACTGGCAGGTCACCCTGACGGCGACCAACGGCTCTGCGGCTCCGGACACGGTCTACCCGCGATCCCCTCGGCAAGCCTCCACGCAGGGACAGAGTCAGCCAACGCTCCCTCTCAGAACACCCACAGTACTGCAGAAACAATGGGTGTGCCAAAGCTCTGGGATGTAAGTGTTTTGAGTACTCGCCGTTAAAAACTTACTGACAAGTTTCCTGCAGATTCTGCAAACAACTCGGACATCTGTGTCGTTGGCGGAGACTGTCGTTAACTCCCGGTATGACTCTGTCAACACCTCGCCGTCTCGATCATACACTGTTGGCGTGGATGCGAGGTATTTCCTTGTCATCTCTGGTGCAGCTGAATACTGATCATCTCTCACTAGCATTTGGTTCAATCAGCTTGTTACGAGGTTTCAGCTTTGCCATGCCCAACGCGGAGAGAACCCCGAGCTTTGGGCTATCCTATTTCGACTGTCCCGGTTTGCGAAGGTCCCTGGGTTGACATTATGGATTGTATTTGACGGTCCCGGACGACTGAGGTTCAAGCGGGGTAAGAAGGTGGTCGCAACACCACATTGGCTGACTAAAGGTGTGGAAGAGCTTGTAACAGCATTTGGGTTTCATCATCACATGGTATGTGACCATTATCGGATCTTTTCGTATATTTGATGTGCTCTATCTTGAGGCTCCGGGTGAAGCTGAGGCTGAACTGGCAGAGCTTAACTGCCGCGGCTACATCGACGCTATACTCACCGAGGATGGCGATGCTTTGGTTTTTGGTGCCCTTCAGGTGCTCCGCAGGTATGTTGCCATTGCAAGGCATTCCCTGTGTTACACTTTGACATCATTTGAAGCAATCCGCACTCGCACACCCCACACGACGGCTTCTTGGCATACACATCTGAAGCCATTCAACATTCACCGCTATACCCGTTATCGCAGGGCGGCTTGCTGCTGGTCGCAGTATTGGCTGGCGGAGACTACGATAAGGTGAGTATATACGATACCCAGTTTTCTGGTTATTTACTGATTCATGAGCTGGTATGTCAGACTGGGCTTGCAAAGTGTGGTCCGCGCATCGCACAGAAGCTTGCGCAGTACGGTCTTGGTGACATACTGTATACTGCAGCAACAACACTCTCTCGCGAAGGCCTCATCGCGTACCTGCCGGGATGGCGCGACATGCTTCGGTTCACTCTGCTCAGCGATCCTCTCGGCAAGCTGGGCCAAACGTACACATCTATCGCTAGCAACATCAAAGATACCTTCCCCAATCCTGATGTCATCCGCGCATATGCTCTTCCACTCACATCTTTCCGCTCATCCAGTCTCTCTACCGTCTTGCCCTCATCTGCTCCCCAGCCCATCGACATTGCGGCGCTCACTCGGCTCTGCGAGCGCTGGTTCACGTGGGGGAGTCCAACTGGCATTATTCAGCAATTCCGAGACAAGGTGTGGCCGGCTGTCTTTGCTCGTAATTTGTCCGAGGAAGTCTTGCGCAATGAAGCACGCAGAGCCGGCCGACCTGTCAGCAATCATACTGTGAGTAGTACCGCTGCCTCTCAACGCTTTCTATATGACCGAGTCAAACACAGGGATACACACTACATGGCAACTTTACGATCAAGCACTACACTTTGACATCTACTTTCACGGTCGCCCTTGGTCTCTCTGCCTATCAAGTTGACTACGAGACATCGGACCTGGAAGCTATAGTTAGATCAAGTGTGCTGGGTTTGCGAGTGGATGAGGGACAGGCACAGCTCTCCGCTACTCGCACGAAATGCTGGGTACCTGCCCTTGTGCTTGAGGAAGCCTTCCCTGCTCTTACACACGATTTTTGTTCGGGAAGAGGCTTATGTCACTAATTCAGTATGATGTGTACTTCGTGCTGCACTGTGCGGATTGTTATTTGGAGCGTAATTACATGGAATTTGTCTATTTCCCGGGACTGAGCGGGTGCCCCTAGTGGTGACCATAGCCGACGGAGATGGTCTGAAACAGCCCGATCATTAATATATTCAGTGAGAGGTGGAGTACGACATGGAGTACGACATACCCCGCTGCTGTGTCCAGGAGCCTCTCCCTTGGCTCTGAGTTCAGTCTCTCGAGATCAGTACCATGGGGCGCAAAAGGTCAGGGGATGCTGCTGCATTGTCTGGACAGGATGGGGAAACAAAGTCAAGCTCGAGCAAACGGAAGAAGGAGCAGCCGTCCACTTCAAAATCGACCCGGAAGTCAAAATCCAAAGCGACGCCAACAATCACTGACCTGAATAATCAAATCAAGTCAAATGTTGCGCAGCATCTCCAGGCTGGGAAGACGACAGCAGCATACGATGGCCATATTCGCCGAGGAAAAGCCTTCCTGGAGGACCTTGTCCGAACACGGCGTGCAGAGCAGACCATGCAGATGCTGAACCCGGATGAGCTGCTGGAGAAGGAAGCAGCGAACGATGCGGGAGAGGAGGTGATTGACATCGATATACTTGCGCAGGCATTTGAGAAGCCTCCCAATCGATATTCGGCTTTGGCCCTGGAGATGTTCCTGTCAGAGAAGTGCATAAACCAGAGTCTGGGCGAGTCGACAGCAGAGGGAATATTTGCAGCTTTCAAGAAGATGTGGGAGTTGATGTACGTGATCGTGACTCACACGATGGATATTAATTGACAGGCACCTTCGATGCCAGGGACAACGAGACATATCGAGGTCTGTATAGCTATTGCCCTGAGACCAACCGAGTCCGGGGAAATCCTGCCGAGTCAGCAGCTGTGAAGGATCTTTATCAGAGTATCAGAAATCGATGCAGGTCCCTCAATGGAAAACGCACGCACCACGCGGAAGCCATAACGATTGAGGAGGTCCGAGCGATCATGACCTGGTCGGAGTTGAAGTGTCCCTCAACTGTCGAGTATGCAACGATCACTGATCCCACGGAGCTCTTTACATATCTGGTTCATATGGAGATGCGCGCCTTTATTCCTTCGGGTTATGTGCTATGGACAAGGTATTAAATTAGTCGATAAAATCATGACGTATTACTGATGCACGCACGTTGACAGGAATGGTGAACTTTGCGCCTTGCAAGGCAAACATATCCAGCTCGACTGTCCCGGAGAATCTCCCTACTACATCCCACATCATGAAGTAATGCTGGAGCACCGAAAAGGGTGGCAATCTCGGGATGGTAACATAGCGCATACCCGAGGTCTGTAAATCAATATACTATGCCAGGAATATTGTCTAATCAGCACGATTGATATCAGGGCATACCTATAGAATATATGAGCAGAGCAAGACTCCCGAGATTTGCATGAAAACGCACCTTTCTCGCTGGCTGAACTTCCGCGCCCAAGTTCTTCGCCGACCCTTGCTGCCTGACGAGTTTGTATTTCCCCATATTAGCACCACAGGCATGATCCACCCATCACAGCCGCTAAATCACGATGTTGTCCAAAAGCTCATTGACAGTTTCGCACGAGATGCCGGGCTTACGAGGACGTTCTCCACGCATAGCTTCCGAAGGGGAGGAGCGCAATACCGATTCATGTTCGCACCATTTGCGCAGCGGTGGTCACTTACGAGAATACGTTGGTGGGGAGGCTGGGCAGATGGTGAACAGGTGCGTATTACTCTTATCATATACCGAGAGATGCTCACATGGACATTTGCAATCCTACAAGGTGGATACATTGATCCGATACCTAGTTGACGACCTGACCTACACGGAGAATGATCACAGTAACGCACTTTGCCCCATCCCAACTCAGAATGACCTTATCTTCAATGGCGACGACTCTCGGGCGGCTCCGATCACAGCACAGGAGTATCGCGAGTTCAAAGATGCGATCGATCGGCGTTTTGACGAGTTCATCTCAAAGTTCTTTGCGTTGCTGCATGGCACTGCAAGCATTCCCATGCTGCATGGCCATCAGGCCCTCCACTATGTCCCGGAAGTCAGGCCAACTGCAGAAGAGGTCCTGCAGAATCCATTAATGTCATCTATGCCGTCAGGCATATGCTCGGCGGAGGTATACGCACCGTCTATGATCATAGAGCCTTCTCACTCCAAGGGTTCGGCCAGGAAGAAGGGCGCCTCCGGGAAAGGAACACGCGACATCCCACCTATCCCGGAGGCTTCGATACCAGATCTACCCAAGAATAAAACAGCATGGAGGGAAGCTATAAGGCAATGGGAAGAGCCGAATCCTGTAACGGGCTGTCCAGCTCTTAAGGATTGGCCGAAGGACTGGTACTCGGGCGGTATGAGGCTCGTTACAGGTGCAAAGCGCGGTCAGCGACAGTTGATCGCTAATGAGTATAATCGGTCAGTACTTTCTTTCGGCCGATGGAATCTCACAGGATGACTTACATATCTATCTTCAGGTTTTCTCGCGACGACCGAGTGTTTCTCGAAGTGTATCCGGTTGCCACAGCAGGTATTAAGCATCTGATCTCCGCAATCACGAAAGCCCGTCAAGCGCGGCAAGAAGCTGCAGTGAGGAGAAGCAAGTATGGTACGCCGGAAGAACGTGGTTGACATGAAGCTGAATCCGATGCTGCATCCGATGCTGCAACAGGATGAGGACGCTTGCCTCTGACGAGTGCCATACAGTACTCTGACTGCATAATTCCGTTGATACTCATCTTAGCTACTTCGTACTATACTCAATTTATAGTCGACCACATATTGTACCTACGAGCTTGCTAGTAAT